>WEIU01003360.1:15085-58205 GCA_013389925.1 Aegithalos caudatus | reverse complement strand
TCCTCTCCTCTCCTCTCCTCTCCTCTGAGCTACCTGCCTTGGTCCTTGGTCCTTAGCAGAAACACCTGGTTCAGCACAGATTGCTAATAGAGCACAGGGGTGGCTGGGATTTAAAACAAAATAATGCAGTTAATGATTCTTTATAAAGATTGTTGTAGTTTTAACTATCTGTGAGCTGTAATGGGCATTTTTCTGGTAAATAAAACAGCTTACTTGATCAATGCCTTCTCATATTCTAATAAACTCATTTATTGAAAATACAATTATAAGCAAATAGAAATGTTTCCAATTGCTTTAAGAAGATATTGTATGAATGAGATTAAATTATGTTAAATCATACTATCATAGAGAAGTGTCTTGTGATTTATAAGTTCCTACCTTATGTAAATGAACGCCCCACAGTTCTGCAGCCTGTGGATAGCTCTCTTTTGTGTTGTGATATGAACACACATACTATGCCTCAAAAGCTTCCAATTACGTAGGTGGGATTTGGAGAATACAAATGACATAAAAAAACTAGAGGGATTTATTTCAGGAACAGCTCAATATGATAGAATACAGTATCAAGATTAGAGGTTATCAATTAGAGATTCACTTTCACTCTCGTATTAGAAAGGGTGTAAAAGAAACACTGAAGGAATAGCAGAGATATAGGAAACAGTGAAGTATACATGTGCATTTAATACAACTAATCACCATTCCTCTTATTTTTAGTATAATGGCATTCACGGTGCATCATATTGTGACTGTAATTTTAAGAAATGTGATTTTGAATGATTTTTTTGTTGTGATCTGTTTATGACACTCCTAGGTGCAGACACAATGCCACCATTAGAGGGACTGGGAAGGATTCGTCTCATCTACATGAAAGCCAAAACCTTTATATTTAAATTCTGAACAAGTTTCTGAATTTGCTAATCATTAGGGTTATTTCTCCCTTCTCAGCTGCATCATTTCAGGAAAACTGTTTATTTCTTGGCAGCTCAGAGTGTGAGCTCTTTAAAATATTTGATGCTCTTCTGTAACAGATGTAAGTGAATTTAGAAATCCAGATCAATGAAGTGAGAGATTGAATCCAATATTTTTCTAAGATAATTTTCTTCAACAAAACTCAGGTCAAACTCAGAGACAAGATTCTTACAAATGTTAAAAAGCATAATGTTTTCAGGGATTGCTTCATTATAAAGTGAAAAATTAAGTTAGGACATGTCAAGAGGGAGAATGCACAACAGAGAAAGGGGAAAAAGTATTACTGACTGAAAGTTCTGCTAACTTTTGGTTTTCCTGTAGGACAGACACTGTTTTTCTGCTTTGCACAAGAAAAAGTTCTCTTAGCTGTGGTAAAACTACCCAAAAAAGGACTTTTACCCCTCATCTCTGTAAGAATTCCACCCTAATTTATACATGTGATGACAAAAGAAAACACAAAATACACATCAGTGGCAAATGCTAAAATTAAACTGCTGGGGAGAAGGAGGGTTTGTCAGCAGGGTGCTGTGCACCACACTCAGTATGAGGCAAACCCCGAGCTATCCAAAGCTCCCAGCTCTGATTAACCCCTGCAGGAGCACAGCAACTCAGCACCAAGAACTCACCACTCAGCAAGAGCCAGGTGCATTTCTGGGTGAGGACATTTGCCCACATGACAGCAAATACTGCAGTGCTCCTTTAAACTGATTCTATACACATAAATATGGTGTAACAAATACCATCCTCAATGCCTCATCAGGCCAAAATTGGTGCCCTCTTGGCTGAACCTTATGCAACTTGATTTCACTTGACCAGCAACACACCCTGAGGGTCAGATATAGGAGGGATATTTTAATCTGACTAGACTGTTGGTGAAATAAAATACTATCCATGTTTCCCTGCCACTCCCCTTTGTTGCTGGATTTATTTTGTGAGAACAGTTGTCCTCTAAACAAGAAAGAACTCATGTGGTTGTTTTTGTCATTTCAAAAATAATCCCAGGACCTGTAAAAGGATGATAGCCTCTGATGCAATGGTTCCTCTCCTTCCATAGAAAAGGCAACTGGGCTGTGTGATTTTTTTCTCTTACAAAGCAAAGAAAGTAAGTGATGTTTCCTTCTCCTCTGTCTGAGCCTTTGGCCCTGAGTTCAAATCTCTGTTTGTCAAATCTAGATTTGGAGCTGGAAAAATCAGATGCACCAATTCCACTGACTCAGGATGCAAGAGGAAACCTCTGGTTATTTGACTGTTGAACACTGACAAGCTGTTGTGCACACAATTGAATTGTTTCAGGTATTTTCCCTAAGTCCAGCATAACCAGGATGTGTCTGAACAGGACATACAATCAGCTGTGTCAGGAGCAAAGTGCCCTGAAGGCACTGGAGGCCACACAGGGCTGGTGCAGCTCTGATGTGTGAGGTGCATTGTACCTTTGCTCACTGGCCACCACTGCACCCCTACACATTACAGTAGCTTCTCTGTTTTTTCCATCTCCTCAGGCTGTTTGTGGCACCTCATTGTATCTTAACAAATAGAAGATTTTCATAAGATTGCTAGATTCTGAGGGTTTGAAAATTGACTGATTCATGGAAATTCTATTTCAGGTTAGTTCTACAATGTAAACCAGTAGAAAGGCATGCTCTTCCCAGAAGAATGACTCCAGATTAGTTGCAGCTCAGCTAGAGCATGGTGCTGTCACCATTTGTCATGGAGGGACACGAAAATGAAGAGCTTTGACTCCAGTAGTTACAAAGATCAGAAGGCTATCAGAAGGCTTTCAGAAGGCTTTATTTTTCATTTTGTGCAGCCCTTTTATAACATGCTGCGCTGAAGAACCATGTAGTTGGTTAGTAAAAACAACACTTCTCTTCATTGGCTAAATAACAGAAACAACACGTGGAAGAGCAGTGACCATGAGAGTCAAGATAGTGACCATGAGAGTCAAGATATTATGAAAATAATATCACTATATACAGAAAACTGTCCTTGGTAAACAGATTTTTCTCAAGCCAGAGAAATCAGCAATCTGGCAAGCTGAAACCTTTACAGTCTCAGAAAATCAGGCCCACATGGTGCTGATAATGCCAGAGTCATAGTTCAATCCCTGTATGGACCATTCACGTAAGAATTGGACTCAGTGATCCTTGTGGGTCCTTTCCAACTCAGCATATTCAAAGATTCTGTGATTCTGAAGACAGGCATTTCCGAGCAATCCAGCAGAAACTCCATGTTGGTTGGCAGCAGTTGATCTGCTTCCATTCATCAACACAATAATCCTCCTTGTGTTTCCTCCTGGTGAAATCCAACATCAGCACAGAAGGGACACTGCCTTTGGGAGCACCAACCTGCAAGCACTCTGGACGGGGATGCGCATGTCCCTTGTCCTGCTGTAACCTGGAATGGAACCTGATTCAAATGTAATTCATAGACAGAGCTACTACAGTTACACTTTCTCTCTTGCAGTGAGACACAGTGGCAGCTACTCAGTTCTGGTTTATCTACAACGTTAGAAAACAGTAACTTGATACAGAGCCTCAGCAGGGGTTACCGCTCAGTGACAGCAGTTCCTGGTCAGGGAGTACAGCTCCAGATGATGTTAGGATGACACATCCCAGCCACAGTGGAGAATACACAATTGTCCCCATATGACATGAAAGGTGACACTGTCCACAGCATACAATTTTAGCCATTAGACATTTGTTATGAATATCTAGCAGCTGCAACTGGGAATAATTTCTAGCGTTAAGGTCTTGAATTCCCTGTGCAGACACAGTAGAAGGGAGAGTCAACAGCTGCTGAGGTTTAGTCCTCAGCCAAAATCCGGCAAACTTCTGACCCTCCATGTTTTCCCTGGACTTAGGGGCTCCATGAACCTGCAGCTCCAGAGGCTGTGGAGGTGGTATGGCACTTGCTCTGATCAAGAAGTGTGTTTGTAGCTCCATGTTCAGCTCCTCCCAGTAGCTGTGTTTGTCCACTTCTCACTGATGCTTCTGACAGTTACTTGGCTACTTTCTCACAACTGTTATGACTAATAAATACATCTTGTCATTTCTTAAAAGATACTATTAGGAGCTATTCCCTTTCATCGCTTGTGCTCAAGCCATCTTGATGAGGGAGGAAGTTTTCTAAGATCAGAGAGAACTCTGCACTAGTTCAATCCCGCAGAAATCTCACAGACAACTGTCCTTGCAAGATGGGAAGAGATGATTGTGGAAGCTAATCTAGGCTTAGAGCAAGAAGCACGTTGTGAAACTTCAGACAAGTTTTGTTTTCTTTCCTGTGAGCAGGACTAATTAGTAATTAGTTATTGTAGCTGGGATGTCTTGTGGTCGTGTTCTTGTGTTTAGTTGACTTAATAAAATGTTCTGAAAGAGAAGGGAAAAGCCTTGGCACAAATTATGCACTTCAGCATGGTGGTTTGTGGTAATTTTATTGCATCTAGGGATGATTTCCATATGGATGCTCTGCTTCATGTGAGGAGCTGTCTCACTGGCTGACAGCACACAGCCGCAGGACAAAAATGAGATAAATTTGCTGTGTGCTGGTCAAAGAGAGAGTGAAATTGCTGGTTTTTATCTTAAGAGAACTGAGGCAACCAGGGTCAAGTCCAGTACAACTGTGGGACAACCTTCTGTAAAGATGTTGAAGATGGCACCTATTTCGTGGTTACTGGGTTTTCAAAAGGCAGACTAAACTATGATTTTGGGATTTCTCTTTTTAACTAATGGTGCTCTTACATCACAGTGGAATAGGTCAAGGGCTTCTTCTGTAAGTTTCATCTTTGTTTTGGACATATTAGCTTCAGCCAACTGGGTTTTAGCTGCTTGAAAGTAAGAGCCGATTATTGGGAAAGCTTCAAACTCATTTATGACACCTCAGGAGACTATAGATTTTAGGCAATAGACTTCAACTCATACAAGTTAAGAACTGAAACCTATAATACCTGGAAAGAGAAATAGATATAATATTCCAAAATGCACAGGGAAAATTTACCGTTTCATCCCAAAACCTTTGAATTATTTGCTTGAATGAAATGTTGGAAGCATGAAAATTTTAAATATTAATCTCTTCAGTTTTGTATTTTCAAACTTATAGTTTAAAAAAATCTATAGGCACCACAGGGACTGACACCACCCATCTGTAACTCTGTAATAAAAATGGGGATACACTCAGACCAAGATCCTGCAAGTTTCATGATTCTGTTTCTGAGTTGGTATCTATTCCCCTTGTGATTTCCGATGGCTAAGTAATTCCTACAGCCCACTCTGCTTGGTTTTATTTTCAGTAAGAAATGGTTACTGTAGTCTCAGAGTGTATTAGATACCATTTTGAGAAGTGTACACTTCACTGGAAGGCTTCTGTGCCAAGTCAGTGGTTTTGGGACAGTCCATCAATGCAAGATGCCTTGTGTGTGTGTGAGGAAGACCAGGACTTCACTGAGTGTACAAAACAGCTTCAAACTACTTGGGATTGCTTCAAACTACTAAAGCCACTTCCCTTGGCATTTACAGGTGACAGAGGAACATTTTACAGTTTCAAAACTTTCCATTTTAATTTTTCTTTACATAAAAATGTCATAAGATGAAACTTTCTCACTTGGTGACAGAGTGCTGCTATATCTAGAAAAGCTGCTACGTGTCCCTGCCATTATTCCTAGACAGTAACAAACAAGAAAATGTTTGTGGGTTTTTTTTCTTCCCATTCTGAAGGCTCCATTAATATAGATAACTGAGATCTCCCTGAGTGGCAAATAATCATATTAATTAATGATCATGTGAAACAAAATACGAAGAAAACATACACTTCAAAGGACTATTCATTTGTATGTGAGTGCCTCTAACCCAATGGAGACAAATGGAAGATGCACATATAAGCAAAATGGAGAATACATTCACCATGATGGACAGAAAAAGGCCAGCCTGGAAGAAAGTGGAATGCATAGAGGGATTTTAAGAAGGATTACAGATGCTGGTGGCAACTGCACTCAGTAAATGATAGTTAGATCAAAGAAAAATAGAATGCTTTGATAAGAGATTAAAAAGTGCCCTTCTTAAATGCACAACTGTAATTAAAAGCAAATAAAATTACATTTTAACCCTATATTCAGGGTACTATTTTTTCCCCCCAGTTTTATTTATAAATGATTTCTGGCACCCAGGGAAAAAGACAGCTTTTTCAATGTCTTCATTCTGTTACAACCAGCCACCAAATAAGCATGCAATCATTTTCATGCATGTGTCAAAAGTTCTGGTGAGGGCCATGGGTGCAGGTAAAAATTTTAGAAAAACTAGGTGACATACTGCAGCAAAAACATAAAGAAACAACCCAGACAGCAAGGCTGCTGCTTTTCTTGGGTTGATAGCTAAATATTTATCAACTTGTAATAAAGAGAAAAGCAAAATTGGATTTGCTTTCATCTATTGTCTAGAATAATTTCTTGCCCAAGAACATAATGAGCATGTGCACTATTGCTTATGCAGCTTAGTGAAAAAAGTAGTTCTTTGAAAAGTTAATAGAAAATTAAGCAGTAAAGTCAAAAGTTATTACAAATGTGAATATGCTGTCATCATGTTATACTAAATGTAAAAGTTCCCTTTTTTTTCTTTTTTGTTAGCTTACATCTAGCATGGGAAGATGCATTATGATTGTTTCCCTTCAGCAGCAGAAGCAGGCACCCCAACATGCATTCTTCAGTGACTGTGACCACAGAACTATTTGCAGCTGCTTGATTCAGGGCAATGGAAATCTGAATATTTTAATGCTGCAGTTGTCTAGAAATTCTGTCCTTGGAAAAATCACTTTCACATGACTATTCCTCATTTCCAAAAAACTGGAGGTTCAGACAGTAAAAGTCAAATTGGGCACAATGGCGTTATGTTTTTCATCTGAAGGTTAAAATTTACCATTTTCCCCCACTAGTTTCTGGTTGTACAAATTCATATGTTGAAAGTCCTCTGCACTTGCAAAGTGCTTTTAGTAGTAGACTTGACTTTCTCAATCATCTGGTGCTGAGGGATCTAATGTTTTACTCAAGATTAATTTGTTTGGTTCAACTGGCTGGAGGTCTGCTTCACAGCACTGTGTTACTGTGAATGATGCTGTAATGCCTTGAGAGCTCATTCCACTGAGCATTTATGAGAAGATGCTTTTGTCCTCTCATAAATAATCTATAGTTGATACAGAATGTGGTACTCCTCCTGCCTTTAAAAATCCTTGGTGAAAATTTCCACAATTTCCAGTCTCATCAGCACTAAACTGTGCAAGTTTCCGTGAAATCTCAGTCATGAAGCTGAGGGAAGCATTGATGCATACTATTGGGATTAATTTCTTTGAGTTTTCCTAGAAGTGGCATTACAGATTCTGTGTTTGGAGTCCTGTGTTTGTGCTTCTGGGATAGAGGCTGCATAGGCAGTAGCCCTCAAAAATCAAATGACCATTGTTGGACATAGAATACAGTTGTAGTGATCTTAGTGCTGGGTAGATGTTCAAAACATGACAGTGCATTATTTTGGCTCTTTTTGGAATACAGTTTTTCCCTTGCTCCTGATTTGTTGATTGACTGGATTTTGATCAAAGCAACATCTTTTCTATCTTCCATCTGTGCAAGTCTCTAAGTAACCTGTAGGGACTTCTGACAGGAGGTGACAAATGTCATATATGTCTCAAATGAATTTTTTCCCCCCAAAAGACAGGAAAATAATTTCTACTGGTTGCTGTGATCGAACAGTAAAAGAGGAAAGCCCAAAAGGAAATCGCAAGGATAATCACAAATTCACCTGTACCTGGCTCTAACCTCAGCAGTCTGGCATTCTGAGCCACCACATACAAACCTAAGAATTCAGACTGTGACCATATGTATGGCCTCAGATAAATAAGGCTTAAGAATATTGAAAAAGAAAAGGAAGATGTTTTTCCATACCTATTTGAGCTGGAATTCAGACAAAGCTGTAGTCAGTCAGAGATGCCCAACACTTCCTTGCTTCAGGAAAGCCAGGAGCCCAGTGGAATTTAGACATCCAGTGTTTCAATATTTCTTTTCCATTTTCTGCCAAAACTAAGGACTGCAGAGAGATTGTATGAAGAAAACAAAATAACTAGCCAAACTGTGCTGTCTCACAAGCTGCAGTTTCTTGGCAAAGCCCCTGGTGATTTCTCATTTCCTTCAAACTAGTTCTCTGACTCATGCTGCTTAGTGGGAAAGCAATACCTTTTCCCTTCCTCATCACCCACCACCATATGAAAACATAAGGTTACTCAACAGAATTTACTTGAAATAAAGACAACCCAGTGATCTGAATCCAAGTGTCAGAGAAGGCAGTGGCTTCTTCACTGCCATTCAGGCAGAAACCTCTGGGAATGTATTCACTCCTGTGGTCACTCACCCACAACCCTTGGCCATCTGAAGAACTGGGCAGTGATAAATGACAATGACCTTCAGTATCTCTGTTTTTAAATTTTTTCCTTGTATCCATGAGAAAAAAGTAAATCCCGTATTTGTTTTTACACTTCTTCACCATGAAATTTAGTGTTTTATTTTAATTAATGCCATCCTGCATCCTCTCCATTGATGCCCTAGAGGAAAGAAAAAGAAGGATCTTCTTGCTCTTTCTATGATTTTAGAGTGAGAACAGCCTATGCCAGTCTTTGCCACACAGACGGTTGGAAAAAAAAACATGGGAAAAGAAGCAGAGCTCATAGCAAATTTCTCATAGGTTGTGAATTAGATATGGGCAGAGCTTCAGGAAGAACTGCCTGGTCCTGGTCACAGTCCAGTCACCTCTCTAGCTCCTTTGGATAACAAAAGTTTATTTTGGGAAAAGGCCCATCACTTATCCTACCCTGGATATGGTGTCCTTCCAGCTGGCTGTGGTGTGAAGATAACTTTTCTGAGACAAAATAGCTATGGGGGAGATTTTTAGTATTTTCCTTTGTGAAATAGCAACTTCCTAAATATGGTGTCTGCAGATGAATACACTGCAGTTCACAGACCCAGAGAAACCAACTTAGAAACCAACTCATTCATTCCTCTTTCCTCCCTTTGCATGCACTCCCTACAATTTCTGAAACTGAAATTAAATAATACACAAACCCCATGTAAGTTTCACAACAGACTCCTGTAAGACTTCTGTGTTACAGAAGCACACAAGGCTTTTCTCCAAATTCATCACAGACATAAATTTGTCTCTGATTATGAATAGAGGAAAAGGTGCATTTGGGGTTTTTTGCTTGCCTTCTTATTTTTTTTTTCCTGTTGGTATTTTACTTACTCTCTTCTCTAAAATTAAACTCAAATTTCCTTTTTAGTATATGCTATGTACCTATGATAAACTGACAAAAAAAAAAGAAAAAATATGTTCTTATCCTATTTGTGGTCATGGAAATATCTATCCTCTAGCCCCAAGAGGATAACCAACATATGATGTAATGTAATTCCAAATTTGCATCAATGCTTTTCCATCCTCACTGGTATTATTGGAATCAAAGGAGATATTTGTTAAACATAGCTTGGATAAAAATACCATGATATCTTACTGCCAAAGAAACCTCATGAAAGAGGACAAATAGCTTTTCAGCAAATTTAATGTGAGGCAGATTTACACATTTACATTTTAATTGCAAAATGTTAAAAGCAAAAACAAAACCCGAAACAATCAACCGTCTCTCCCCAAAACAAAAACATAAAAAGGTTATTTTTTCCAGGTAGTAGTGATTTTAAAATTCTCCTCAAGCTGTTTCTAACATTACAGTGGATATGATTACAATAAATGAGAGTGAGGCTACCTGAGTATATGTCACAACATAACATAGTTGTGACACACTACTGTTTTGCTAAGAGATAACAAAAGCAATGATTTATGAAAAGATTCTCATATCTTAAAGCAAAATCCAATTCTTAATCACCTTGATTCCTTGAGTTCCCTCTTATTCACGAGAAGCAGGAATCTCCCTCAGGTAGAGAATCCACTTGGGCTGCATCCAGAGGCATCACAGACCCACTTAAGTGCCAGTAAAGCAGAGAAGCTTTTTTTTTTTTTTTTTTATTTTTAATAAGCTCCCAAGATGTTCTGACTAGCTGAAAATTATGAAAGAGTTAACAACAGGCTTGCTGACTGACTCAGTTCTGGGAAAACAGGGGGAAGAGTTAACCAAAGCTTTATCAAGACAGAATCAGACAAGTTACATGAAACGGATGCCAATCTGTGGGGCTAGATGCAAAGGAAATCTTTTCTAAATGTCTTTTTGCAGAATGAAAGGTCTGGTTGAGAGTAGCATTCATGTTAATGCAGTTTACTTGGGTCTTGCCAAAGGCATTTCATTTCATGGCATATGTTGGAATGATTAAAAAGCACGCATTGTATGGAATTAAAAGGATGCACTTTGGAAGAACTAAAAGTTGGCTGACTGACAGATTGCAAAGTGGTGAGAGTAACGAGTGGAACTATTTCCAGCAGATTCCCACAAGGATCAGTTCCTGGTACAACATCGTTTAGTATTTTCATCACGTGTCCAAACAATGATGTTAAACCAGTCCCAAGATGGTTGGGGGCTGGAGCACTCACGGTCTGAGGAATGGCTGGGAGAGCTGGACTTGCTCAGCCTGGAGAAGACAAGGTTTCAGGGAAAGTAAAAACAGCCTAGGAGGAGGCTACAAAGAAAGCAGAGCCAGGCTCTTTACAGAGGTTTGTGGGAAGAGAATGAGACACTGTGATCATAAACTGAAAGTGGGGAAGGAAACTCCTATATATAAGGAAAAAGAAATTGCTATGAGAACAATCAGACATTGGATCAGGATGACCAGGGATGTTATGAAATCTCTTTCCTTGGAGGTTTTTAAGATCTGATTGGATGAAGCCTGGAACAACCTTACCTGAATTCAATTTTGGCTTTGTTTTAAGCAGAAACTTGGACTGTATGGCTTCACAAAATATTTCCTTGGGAGGAATATAATTTGGTTGACTCTACCTGGAGAGGGATTTGGGAATTCTGTTGGATAACTACTTCAGCATGTGCTCTAAAGTATAGAAAATCAATTGCTGGATGTTATTTGGTCACTGCTGTCAAGAGCCCCACATGAAACCCAACAGCTTTGCAGAGTGGAATTCCTAGAATAGGAACAGCCAGTTGCAGGTGACCATCACTTCCTCAGGTACAGCCTGTGAAGTCTTGCTCTGCTGCCCAATGGAGCTCTCCAGTGCCTCCTGAGCTGCTGTTTTTGCTGTGTAAGTGGAGTGAAGGACAGCTAGGACCTGGATTTTGTCCTGTGCAGGTTATACAGCATTTCAGAGGGATGTTTCTATCACCCAAAACTATAGCATCCCCTTACACTTATAGAGAAAAAAAGGCATTGCACTACTGGGATGAGCAGGAGTACATAGAAGCTTTTAGGCAAAGCTTTATGAAGGTGCAGTAACTGGATGCTTTAAGTTAGACAATGTGAAATTCTAAATAAAAATAAAGCTCTCCAGAGTGAAGACAAATTCTCCCTTGTTGCTATTCAAAAGTACTGGCCATGCTTTACTGCAGAGCAAGTGGTCAGTGCTGGATCGTGAATCAGGTGGCCAGGATTTGCAGGCAGGCACTCACTGTTCTCTACTTTCAGCACTTTTCCTTTCCTGCCTGACTTGGAGTTGTTCTGGAGTATTTCCAAGGAGTAGAAACCCTTAAGACAACTCCACACTTTCACAGGAAAGCCTTTTTGCAGTAGCTGAAGGAATAATGTACATCATCTACCTCACACAAATGCAGTCAGAGGTTACATGAACAGCCTCAGCACAGGTGTGCTGGAGCAGCAGGACCCTGATCTATATTGCTAACTAGAAAGGCAAGCAGCCAAGAGATACACCCATCTGACCACAGATAACAACCCTTCTGATGTGTTTTGCTGCACTTGTTAGTTAGCTGAGATCCATAAAGATGAATTATCTAGATTCACATGTTGTAGAAATGCCGTTGTGATAAAACTCACAGCCTCAGATACATTCAAATACCTTGTTTTTAAATAGAAATCACAGTTGTATTTTTTTTCTGTTGTGTGAAATCCCCAACCCTTATGTAAGTTGAAGAGGCTTTTTTTAAAGCTTCTCTGAAGTGATGCAACTATTGACTCATTGCTGGTTTGAGTTTTGACACCAGAGTACTGTGTTGGCCAGACCAGAAACCTGCTAGGTTATGAATTCTTCATTTCTTCAATAACAATCTGAAAAAATGTAAAAATAAACCTCATCTTTTAATTCAAAAATTTCTTACATTCTAATTGTGTACTTGACTAGCTTAATATTCCTAGGTAAAAAGGTTTTGTGGGAATTTTTCCTCTGAGAAGACAATGTACTTCCTTTCAGCAGTTTTAGATACAAAAATACACATTGATAAGTAGTCTCTAATAAGTGGATGTAGCAATTCCCTGACTGCTTTAGAAAAAGCAAACATATTTATATATTGCTATGTTGAGAATATGAGTGGTATAATTATCACATCATAGTTAACTCATTCCCAAATCAGTTAACTTCTTGACAAAATACCAAAGAGTATATATTAGACAAATAAAAGTGTTTCCTGTCTTTTATGGAAAACCAACAGCTAAAAAGAAAGAGGAGGAAATAAATGCATTTCTTGCAATATGCAATTATATACTGCTCTGTTGCACGTGGATATATAAGGTGTGCTGAGTGGAAACACACACTGCAAAATAAACAAGCCATTACACACGAACACATCCAGGAGGAGTAGCCTGTGGGTTACTCCTTGTTCTGTGTACCTTGGATACAAATTTATCTTTGCACACACATGGAACAGTTTGCTGGCTCCATAACCTCTTAGGTGCACAACCATTCCTCAGCAACTGATTTTTTTCATACTTTTACTTACTTAGCAGCAGGAAAAGGACAACAGGCAGCCAGGCACAGTGGCATCCAAGGGCAGCATCTATGGGTGCACAGCCAGAGCCAAGGGCAGAGAGCTGGAAAATGTAAGACAGACAAGTTGAGCAGTGACACCATTGAAAACACGGGAGTCACACACTTGACGGGAGGTGGCAATATCATTTTTAGCACACCTGATACTTTCACTCTACCATTAATCACTTAGAAAAATTAATTACAAACATTCTTTACTCGAGTCAGACAGGTCCATTTTGGTAGCAGGGAACAGGGTGTGCCACAGTTTTCTCCCTGTCATGCTGAGCCTACTGTCCTTTCATGTTTTCTCTGTGGAGGATTTTTGTGACAATATCCAGTTGCCTCACACCTTGCAGATGATTGCTCTGCCCTTATCCTTCAGTGGAGTGGCAAGAGTTTTTTGGATTCCTGTTACACATCTCCCACTGACCATCTGCTATTACCACCTTAACGAGAAATCACTTGATGAAAGGCAATTGAGTGCTTACCATCCAGTACAAGGTTACAAACTCATTATACTGCTTCCCCCTCCAATATTAAGCAATAGTGATAAGCCAAGAGTCTTAGCTGATACAAACTGGTGCATTTCTGCTATTTCAATAGTGTTGCCTTTGTTTACATGACATTTAGCTTAAAGGCATTTACTGTTAGGTTAATTTAGATCCCAGCCTTTGGTCAAAGTGGGTTTCTGGGTGCCACTGTTTTAAAATAAAAACTTGGGATAATCAAGGGATATTCCATTCTTTATTATTATTTTAGTCATCATGGATGAGATGCTTTAAAGGTGATTAAACTGTCGTGTGAGAACTTGGTTTCTGTTTCCCCTCAGAGCACTGAGGTGCTACTAAGGCTCTGGATTTATGTACCATTTGCAGAGGAAGATCTATCCATTTAAAGCTTTCACATTAGGTTTTGCTGAGTCAGTTTTATATATCAAATGGTTAAAAAAAAAAAGACAGAAAACTTCATAAAAACGAGTCCAGAGGAAGAAGTTCACAGTTCCTTAAACAGTTTTTGTTCTAAAAGCAAACCTCTATATTTCTCTTTGTGCATCAGGTCTCTTCTGTGATCTGTCTCCACTAAACTAGAAGCATTCTATGTAGCCATCCTGTTAGGGTTGTGGATTTCAAGACAATCTCCTAAATAAAAATCAGAGAACTGAACAGATTGAGGTAAGCTGTTAGAACACAAGAAAAAGCTGGAGCTGCCTCTTGTCATAGAGACATTTAGCAGGAGCACAAAACTGCAGTGAAAAAAATCCTGGCAGTGTGATTCAGAACATACCACTAGGGGGGGAATGATAGCGTTGCTGCACTTAAGGTTGGAAAAAAATGTTCTGAAAGGTTGTGTTGCTAGCACATACTCTATTTTAGTTCTGGGACTCATCCTCTAATGTCATATATATTCTGAGTGGTAAAGAAACCACCTGATGTCCAGCTTCATTTCAGGGAAAGGGAGGGCATAGGTATGATGGGCACTAGAGGACAAGTTTGGATGGACTCGGATTACTGGGGGATAGTTCAGAGGAGAGACACCTTGAAAGGTCAATGTCAGGAATGCAGCATGCTAATGATGCTAATGATATAAACAACACCCGAGATAGGTCTCGATTTGGTGAAGCACTTCTGTACATGTCGTACTTGAAGCACCTGAGCTGCTGTATTCATTTCAGCCAGGTGACCTGCGTGCCTCACCAGACAGGAGCTCCAGGCATTGCACTGTCACAGAACTGATGTTTCTTGGCACTTATCCACCCTCTTTGAAGGCGAAGATTAGTGCATCTTCCTCTTATAAAACTGCCTTCTGCTGGTGATCATTCTCCTGATTCCAGACGACTCTGATTTATAGCATAAGAAAAGCTTTCCCAAAGGATTCAATAGCTCTTTTTCCCCAAAACACACACATCATCTGCATATATTTGTGTGTATCTTATCCTAAAAAATAAACAAATCACTTCTGGGCCTCTATTCTCTCATATCCAGAAGGAAAACATTGGCTGAGAAAATAGTATTAGTTTCCCCTCCTTTTTTATTTATTTTGCATGATAGGACATAATTTATTATTTGGCTTGTAATCATCGAAAAGCGTCCAGAAAAATGCAAATCTTATTGTTTTGATATCTCACACTGATTGTAACTTATCATCTCATAGGCCCTTTTAGCACCAGAGACATCATTCTGGCATAGTAATCTCTTCAGAGAATTCCTTCCAACAAATATAGAAGACCGTCATCATGATGAGAAAAAGCCTTTCCCATAAAAGTGTTTATCATCCAAGAATAAATAGCAATGAAAATAATGGCTTTTTGAGACTTTAGAGGTAACGATCCATTTATCAGGAAAATATTGCTATAAACATTGTACATAAGCCACTTACCCTTTCCAGCGACTTACAGTCATCTGAATGTCAATTAAAAAAAAGGGAAAGATGAAGTTATAATGCTGTATCAACAGACAGCTGTCCTAGTGGGCACTGGGAGCACAGAATGACTCGCATTGCTGAGCAGTGCAGTCATTGCCAAAGGAATGATGAGCTCACATTTCATTCTGATTCCCATCCTGGTGTGGTCAGACTGTGGGGCTCTCACCCTTCCTCGCCCAGCTGACGCCCTGCGCTGCCTGGACACCAGATCTGGCTCGTTAACGTGTCTGGAATGAGCGTGAGCCACCTCTCAGCTGGCAAGAGCAAGGGGCATACTTGGATTCCCAGGTTGGAAGATTATCTCATTCAAGCACAGTTCTCCCAAAGATATATAAGTGCAGGGAGCGTGGTGGTCCCTGCAGAGCTGGCCCGAGCCCTGGGAGGCTTCAGCCATAGAGGAGCACAGCCTTCGACCACCAGCAAACATGACGATGATGATGAAGGTAGAAGAGCTGGTAGGTGCAACCTTCTTTCATTTACTCACAATTAATTATTTTCTAGACTGTCATTAGACCAGGCAGAGAAAGACAACCTTTGTGGATCACTGATTCAGCAGGTTATCAGCACTGCTGTGCTCTAGTGCAAACCTTTATATACTGCTTGTTACATTATTATATTTTCATTTTAAGTTTTCTGTGGGAAAGGGTCTCACCACAGATACAACTACACAGCTGTTTGGATTTGGCATCACAGAACAGTTCACCAGGAAAAGATCAACCAAAATGTAGCTATTTATTTGACTTTGTTCTTTATTTTAATTTACGTATATATTTTTAGAAGCCAGTAATCTTATGATTACACTAAGTAATTCCAATCTAATAGGGGACTGGGATGACATATTAATGCAGGGAGACTACAGTATTTTATAATCCTAAATGAGCAGATTAATAATAGTATTGTTTTCTAATAATAAACTAACAGTTCTTAAAGCCACTGACTGCTGTTCATGATGTAAAAGAGTCTTTGAAAAATTAGGTCTAGAACATAAGAAATGGGACATTCCACTGCAGAATCCAGATGAAGAATGTCTGATCTGATCAAGAAACTGGGAGAACAGGAATCATTCAGTAAAACACTGCATTTATTTTCCCAGATGGCTTTGTTAAGATACAACTGCCTAGCTAATTAATGCTGTCTTAAATTTTTTTGCAAGGTTCTCAGAGTTTCTTCTGGATTAGACTCTATAACAAATACAATTTTACATGGTAATCAAACAGAAAGGCAGTCTAGGCCACATGAACCACTCTCAAAATACACATCTGCCTCTACTAAATCTAACACATTATCTCTTTGTACACTTAATTGGCCATTAGAAATATTTCTGAAAACTACTGAAAGCTGTGCTGCTGCATAGCACCACAGCTTCTGCCATCCTGCTACAAATGGGACTTTGGTACTGACAGCAATGGACAAAAACAGCCTTGAAATCACTCAGCAACCCAGTGTAACTGGAGATATGCCCCAGCCAGTTGCATCTCCAGCTAAGCCATGCACAGGCAGAATGGCCTGTCCTGGCTGTCACACACTCCCAGAGAGGGCAGGAAGGAGGTGCAATCAGCCCTAGGCAATCCACGTTCCTGGGTGGTGGCCACTGCAGTCAAGAATTCACTGATTATATTATATCATGTTTGCATTGACAGGTGACTGGGAAGAAGGTGGATGATAAAGAGACTGGCAGCTTCCTCCCTGAGGACTTCAAAAATGGAGAGTATGAAGCTGCTGTGAGATTAGAGAAGCAGGAGGACCTAAAGACAATCCCTGAGCACTCATTGACCCGAGGTGATCTGGCTTATGAGAAGCAGAAACAATTAGAAGCAGAGGTAGGCTCTTGGGTTTTCTGCTTGGATTTTTATCATCATGTATGCATTTCCTGCTGCAGTCCTTGAACTTCTGCCTCTCTCTAAGTTAGAAACATTTGCATAGTGAGCTAGAAAAACCCTATGGACACCACCATGAAAGGAGGTTGGTCTAAAGTCCACTGAAAACCATGGAGATCTGCTCACCTCTGTAGCCTGTGGGTGCAGGCAATGACACTCCAAGGCAGAACCTAAAGCATCCCCTGTAGTGTCTGACTGAAACCCAGAGAGCTCCTGCTGCCCAGGGGTCACCTGGCTGGCAGTGAGGGGGAGCAGTCAGAGCCAGGGAGACACCTTCAGCTTGAACACCTAATGACTGCTACCAAAAATAACTAACCCACAAAAGATGTATGAGTGCATTTCTGAAGCCAGAAGCCTTAATTAACATGAAAATGTTCTTTTTATGAAAACACAGCATTACGCTTACTAGCACATTTGGAAAGAACAGTTACAAATGAAACTCATACTGGTCTACAGCAAAGTACCAATTTCTATTCCTGGAACATGACAATTTTCCCTAGATCCTTAAGAACTGATTTTTTTTTCCCCTCAATAACATAGTAGCTGTAGTATCTTTAATTTCTTTTCTTTGTGAATAAGCGATCAACTGGCCTAAAATTTAAAGCGATTTGGAAATGATAAAATATAAGTAGCAGGGGAAATAAGACTTTGTTCTAAAAAATGAAGAGTGAGAAAGTCAGTCTGTTAGAATAAAAACTACTTCTTAAACTTCAACAGAGACACCACTACTTGCTACAGAGGTTATTATTATTCCTTCAAAGCAGGTTCCTAAGAAATTTGTGGGTTTACAGTTATCCACAGTCAGTAAAGTTATTTTCCATTAGGCCAGTGATCTGCAGATCAAACCACAAATGCAGAGAACAAAAAAAAAAAAAGATGTGGAAATAATTTGAATAAGGATTCAGTTGACAAAACAGTATACCATAGGACAGGGTGTCACCAGTGTATTCACCCCACCATGGGACAGAACCTGTCATCTGTATTCCCCCTGAGTTAGCCCTTGTTTGTGAATCTCCCTTCCAAAGTCAAGGACATCCTGTGGGATCTCAGTTCAGGCAACACTCTTGCCCTTAGTGTCAGCAGTGCCCCACACTGACTTCATGCCCAGATGCTTTTTACAAGCAGGTTTGGAGAAGTCTTACACATTTATTGAACTACTCCATCAAGGGCACTGAGGACATTATTTGTGGCTTCGCAGAATGTAGTAACGCTTGCAGACTGAAACTAAGATCATTCTAAATCTTGTTCTTCTCTTGAGGGTATGTTTTTAAGCAAAGAAAATAAAGTTCCAATAATTTAGGGGCTGCATCATTAAAAAAATGTGATTAAAGAAAATCACTTAGTGGAAGTCAGTTGAAACTGCAGGAGCTTTCCAGCTCTCATAAGCTGCACATGGGATTTTTAAAATCGTTGTTCCAGAAGAGAGTGTTGTGCTGCTCTCACTTCTGGCCTAAATTCATGCCACAATATATGGCTCAAGAAGAAGTTAGGAAGAGGTCTTGAAGAAATTAAGAAGAAGAAATTGGAAGAGGTGAAGAAATGGTATATGAAAAACTATAGATGAGGTAGAATTCTTCACACAGTTAGCAACTTATTGTAATGGTTAATTAGTCCTATCTGCAAAAAACAAACCAAAACAATTTCTATCAAAATTCACGCAGTCTTAATTGAATTAATTTGAATTCAATTAAGTATCACATTGCTGTTCTGCCACTCTGAAAGGGAGAGGTGGTCACACAGCTCAGCTTGCTGCCTTACCTGATTTGTTTCAGCTGAAGAAGAAAAAACTAGAGGCCAGGTCAAAACTTGAAAACTTGGAAGATCTTGAAAAAATTATTGAGCTGAAGAAGAAGAAAAGATGCAAGAAGGTGAAAGTGCCTGTCTTAAAGAAACCTGAACCAGAAGTTATTGTAAGTTACTTCAAAGTACCTTATTCTGGGAAAGCATTAATGGGGGGTTGTGCCACACACATTTATGTTCTTGACGTTCTTTCCTTCAGACAGGACCTGTGGATATTCCCACATTCTTCAAAGCTGCACTGGAGAATAAGTTGCCAGTAATTGAAAAATACCTGTCAGACAAAGGAGATCCAAATGTCTGTGATAAGGTACAGTCTTCTTCCTAATGCAAAGCCTGCTACAGAAGAGAGCAACAATAACTTTTACCATGAAGTTTAATAGATTCCACCCTCATGAGAAGGAAAAAGAGGTGGGGGGAAATAAATAAATGCTGGAAGTTTTGTACATCAAGTTTTCTAGTTACCACTGAGATAATTAAAAATCTTATTACCTCAAAAGATTCTTTATATTTAAAAGAAGGCTGTTGATGCCCAGGAGAACCTGATTTTCTGCAAAAGGTGATCTTCCTATGCTATGGAAAAAGAGATAATTTTTTCTGCAGAACAACAGAAATAAGTAGCTGCCCTCACACTCTGTTATGCATAAGCTGCACTTTCAAAACACAGTGTAGCATGTTGAACGGGGAGCTCAACAGATGTCATTTTGAATCTGGAGGCCATACTGCAGGTACTTCTTCCATCCTTTAAAATGCTGGGTAGGCAGCTCTCAGCTATCAGGTTGCTACTAAAATTCAGCAGATTTCAGGTCTCCAAGTATTAGTTCTCTAAAAGGAATCAACATGCAGTATGTATTTGCCACTGTCCTAGGGAGGGTGGGAGAAGAGATTTAAAGACATCTTTGTGCCATATGTAATATCTAACTTTGCACTTTCAATTGCCAGTACAAACGCACCGCGCTGCACAGGGCCTGCTCTGAAGGACACCTAGAGGTGGTGAAAAAGTTGGTGGAAGCTGGAGCCCAGCTTGAGCAGAAAGACATGGTATGCACATCTACTCACACCTCTTTCCAAAAGCTGCTCATTGTTTCATACGTGCCAGGAGAACCGTTTATAGAAGTGCTTCTTATAGAGGAGGAATGTCTTTGAAGTTTATCCTTAAAATAACAGCGTTGAGGTTTCAGGAGGGAGTGTCTGCCTCCCCGTGCCAAAATGGTTGTTGGAAAACAGAGGAAGTACTGGCCAGCAGAGTGCCACAAACAAGAAAGCCTGGGGCAGGGTAAGAGAGCTGAGGTCAGGCTCGCAGCTCAGCCCGCGGCAGGTGCTGGGACAGCGCTGTCCCACGCGGGTCTCCAGGGACAGCACAAGCGCACCGGGATTTCAATGCTGTGCTTGGGAGAGCGCCCTGCTCCTCTGGAATGCCGGCCACGAGGGTTCCTGAGTATCAACAGCTTCTGCAGCTGTTTCTTTGCTTCTCCGCCCTTTTCCCTTTACTGAACAGTTGGCACTGGCCAGCCTTGGTCCCCCTCGCTTAACCCAGCAATGCTCACAGAGGGTGAGGAAGAGGAGGAATGACAGACTGGGACCAGCAAGGGATTCCTTCCAGCACAGCTCAGGGAAGGGATGCTAAATCTTGTAGAGGAAAGGGGTTTAAATTCATTTTGTGGACTTGCATAACTTGGGGGTTTGTTTGTTTTTTTTAAAGAGAACTATTCTTTCCCTTGAGCTTCACTTTCTATCCATTTTAGAACCCAAAAGGCATTGAATAAAAAAATTTTAAATTACATACCAGCCACATACCTGGCTAAAGGTAATTTCTAAGCTCAAAGAATAGACAAAACACATCTTGTCTCACAGCAGTGATCTGTCTTTAGAAGTAATGTACAATGAATGTGAAGAGTTAGAAATACACAGTACTACAGAAATTAGGGTAAATAAGAAAAGCTATTACTAGAAACTGTGATCACTGTGTGATCACAGTGAAGTGCTCTAGGTTAAATCACATAAAATTAATTTGGATTAATTAAAAATTTTGATTAAAACAGTGTTTTTAAAATATAACATTGTATTAAAATACTTTAAATTTCTTTTTCCTATTAAAGCTTCATTCTACAGCTCTGCACTGGGCATGCCGAGGTGGGAATCTGGACGTTCTGAAATTCTTACTGGACAAAGGCATAAACATAAATGCAAGAGACAAGGTACGTGCTTCTGGAACTCTGCAGCTTTTTTAATCGGAGACGAAAAGCTGACCCTTACTCCCAGATAAGGTAGATAATTTCTGGCAGCTGTTTTTGAAGCAGCTTTTACCTGTTCCATGCCACTGACCGTGTCCTGACCCCCCAGCTGCTCAGCACGCCCTTGCACGTGGCTGTGCGGACAGGGCGCTACGACTGCGGGGAGCACCTCATCGCCTGCGAGGCGGACCTGAACGCCAGGGACAGGGTGAGTACCAGCACCTGCCCCGCCTGCCCCCGGAGCCCCAGGGGCCCCGAGCAGCCCTAACGCTGTGCTCCTGTCGCTAGGAAGGGGACACGCCAATGCACGACGCCGTGAGGCTGAACCGCTACAAAATCATCAGGCTCCTCATTCTGCACGGGGCAGATCTCACCCTAAAGAACTGCGTAAGTAATAGCACAAAAACGAAGTCGTTTTAAAATGCTTTAAATTTCCCACCAGAGCAGTTCCATAGGTTTCAAGACTGGGAGAGATTATTTTTAACAGACTTAATTAGATCACTTCAGAGCTAATTAAAGCAGAGCGGAGACAGGGAAAGCGTAACTTGGGGGCGGTCAGGGAAAAGAGAAAAACCCAGTTCGTCTTGAAACCAGAACCCGCTATCTGCTGCTTAGACAACATCACACCTTTCTAAGATTTATTTTAATTACTCTTACCGTAAAAAAGATGTAATAGACAGACACTTTGCACAACTCCTGGGCTTCAACCACCACTGAGACAATGAAGATCTTAGCTTGTAAGAGAAATCTCCTTTCTGTTAAGCCCACAGCTGAGGGCCAGCCCCAGCACAGGTCCCTGTGGCCGAGCAGAGAGGTCTCACACCTGTCTGTGCTCGGAGCCACTGCAGCAGCACCGTGCTCTAGCTCTGTGACCACTTGTTAAAGTACAGCACCTGACAGACCTTTTCTTCCAAATCCAAACCTAGCAGCAGTAGCATGAGTTTTACTATTGCCAGTCAATGATGCCAGTTTTGATTGACAATCAGTCATAACCCCATGGGACAAGGAAGAAAACAGTCACTGGAGCACTGTACTCCTTACTCTCTGCCCACCCCCCTGAAGTGTGGCCGCTCCCAGCATTATCCCTCATCAGAGTATGAGTTATGGAAGGTACAGCCCCAAAGGCCAGAGACTTGCTCCCTCAGACTTTGTCTGCACCCTAAAGTTGGTCCCACTTAATTCCTGTGGTTGATACCCTAATTAAACTCTTATCTGAATTCTGCATTAAATGAGAGTGTCTTACTGAAATTGCATCTAAATATATTTCTTATTTCTTGAAACTCGAACAAAAGGAACACCTGCACATTCTGCTAGTCGCAGCATTTGCCTAAACTCACTGAAACCCAGGGAGCTTTCATCATGGCTCTGACCAGGACTGGGACTAGATCTGTAGAGAAAAGGTGCTCTGACCTCAGGGGTGCAAGACTAAGTCTAAGCCTGTGTGTGCAGAAGGGATTCACATCAGGCAGATGCACTGAACAAGTATTGAGGAAAGAACAAGGACTTGGCCATCACTGGATTAAATTAAATATCCCTCTGTTTCTTTTAACCAGGAAGGGAAAACCCCTATGGATCTTGTTCTTCAGTGGCAGAATGGCACCAAAGAGATATTCAACAGCCTGAAAGTCAATTCCAAAAAGAGTGCCCATCTAGGCAAATTCTGAAGAGAGAAACCAGACCACGCTCTTTTTGCTGCTTTGAAATGCTTCCCACAAACCTGGATGAAAACGTCCTTGAAGATCTATTGAAAGTATTTATGGCACTGGATTATTTGAGGTGTCTTCACTGAAAACTGCAAGAAACCTGCAAAGAAATTATTTTAAAAGACAGGTTGAGTGTTAAGATTCCACTAGCTCTAAAATGGCTTTATTTATTTCTATTTATTATTTATTTATTTAAAAGTAATTTTTAATGATGCTCATTATTCAAGCTTTTTTTTATAGATGCAGTTGGTCTAAATGCAATTTTTGCCAGCAACATAAATCCTTTTGTCTTAAATGGCAGCATTTTCAACTGTATTAGCAACTTTCCTCAAGCCTTCCAAAAGCTCTAAATAGCAAATACTTGCAACTGTTGCCTTGTCTCACTGCTACAATAACCTGTGAATTGAATGGCGGTATGGGGAAGAGCAATGGAAGAAGGTACAATGAGGTGCCAAGAGGAGTTAATGAAGTAGTTGAGTAATGGCGTTTTCTCAGGGTTTGGCAATGGTGGTTGAGCTGGAGGACAGAGCTCCAACCACCATGTACCCCTTTGGACTGAAGGATTCAGATACAATGTTGTGAAGGTGAGAGGAGACTGTGTCAGGGAAGTGAATTTTTTAAAAACTGGACTACTACAAAATATGATAGAAGAATGCAAAATCAGATTGTGTATATTTGTAAATTTGTACTGCTTTTTCTGTACATTTTGAACGGATCCATTTCAGATTAAATTAACAAAGTGGTTCTTTTTACTTGCTGGACTGGATGATGGAGTGGTGAGCATGCGTGGAGTTATTTTGTCTCTCTTTAAAGGAAGTTCACAACATGTCTGCTGTAAAATTCTTAAAAATTAAAAAAAAAGTCTCAGCTGCCAAGAGCAGCATCCCTTCAGCTACATCCCTACCACTGTTAGATAAACCCCATCTCACTCATTTTGTTAAATGGAGGCACATGTGAAAGCAGAAAAGAGTATAGTGAGTAGCTAGTAAAACAGTTACACTTCCATTACTGAGTTTGATTTTAAAAATATAATTTCTTAGTTAGTCACTACTATGTGGAGCATGAAACAGCTCCAGTTATCCAAGCCAAGAGAGATGACAAGTCCTGTTAGGAAAGGCAGACACTTCTCCCTTTGCTTTAGCAGAAGCAGGACAACCTTCACTGCTGCCAGCCGGGGCATGATGTCCCATTTCAGAGAAACACAAAACAGTTTGGGCTGGAAGGGACCCTTAAAGTTCATCTGTTCCAACCTCTCTGCAATAAGCAGGGACACCTTCAACAAGATCAGGTTGCTCAGAGCCCTGTCCCACCTGGCCTTGAATGTTTCCAGGGATAAGGCATCTACCACCCCTCTGGGCAACCTGTGCTAGTGTTTCACCATACTCATTGTAAAAGACTTCTCATATCCAAACTAAATTCACCCTTTTTTACTTTAAACCTATTATCTCTCATCCTACCACAACAGGCTGTGATGAAAATTCTGGAGAAATCTTTTTTAAAAGTCCCATTTAAATACTGAAAGGCCCCAATAAGGTGGTGCTGGAGCCTTCCATTCTTCAGGCTGAACAACCCCAGCTCTCTCATCACTTCCACACAGAAGTGCTCCATCCCTCTTCCCAGCTCTGTGGCCCTCTCTGGACACACTCCAACAGCTCCATGTTCTTCCTGTGCTGAGGACCCCAGAGCTGGACACAGCACTCCAGCTGGGAGAGAGCAGAGTAGAAGGGTATTTAGATGCCACATTCTGTTAAATTCCTAATTATCCATTGAGTGGCCTGACAGACAAATATGCCAGAGGCTCTCCCACTCCTTCACTAACCCATGGCAGCTGGCTTTACAGTCTGGCCAAAGCAATGTCCTGGACAATATCCTGAGGTGGAGTCAGAAGCAGGCAACAATGAATACTTGTTCCTGGAATGCCAGTTTTGGAGTGAATGTTGACAAAACCCAGAGGAGCAAGCAAAAGAACCACTTATTCTGTCTCCTAGACTGAGGCCAACAGCTTCAGACAGAGGAGACTTTTCTCACACAAGCACTGTAACTCATGAGTGTTGCCCTGCCAGCCACAGGCCTAATTTGTGCACACATCCTTCTCCACAGAAGTTACAGCATGCCTCCACCTGCTGCCCTGCTTGTTTCTGCCCAATTACCTGGATACTGGGAGCAAGCCTTGCAGGAAACAGAAATTACATCAGTGCTGGCTAACTCAGTCTGTTTACCACCTAAGAGAGCAGCAGTTCAATCATTCAGGCACCCAAGTGGCCACAGCAATGTGCTTCAGGAAACTGGGAGAGAAGAAACTTTTCAATCAGCTCCTGAAGCACTGTATCTAATATAAGGCAAAGATGCAGAGTTAATTTTTTTTAAAGTCAAGAAGGATCTCAAGCATTCAAAGTCTCCTTCCATATGTTAGTTACCAAAGAACTTGTGTCATGCTCAGGGTAGGTTATTCTCTGACCAGAGCAGGACTAACATGTCATTCAGAAAACTGCACCAAACAGATTTTGCTTCTTCTCTGGTCAGAGCATCCTTTTAGAAGTAAGTCCATAAATGACAAACTACATTATGCGTATATATACACACATACACACACATATATAAAAAACTTCCCAATACCTATAATAAAATGGACCCAAGTCACAAAGTCAACTAGTAATAACACACAGGAAACATATTTCATGTTTGCTGAATGAAGCAAAAGCTGTTGTGACTTAGAACTGTTAAATCTGAGAACTTCATCTATTCTGCTCAGTCCGGTTACCAAGAGCTCAGAAATGACCCACTGCAGGATTTCTGCAGTATATTTTACATGTTACAACTTCCACTTTTCACTTTGCTGTTAGGCACCAGAAGAGAAGCAGAACACTCACAGTAAAAATAGCTCAAGCTCAACAGTATCTCAGTATAATAGCTTATGTGATTTTTATATTCATTTAATGAAAAAAAAACACTTCAGTCAACATTTGGAAGAGCTCCAAAAATGCTTTGCTGTTATATCTGTTTGCTTGTTTTTTTGGCAGCCAGATTAGGTTTACTGAGGCATTAAAAGGAAGGAAAACAGAAAAGCAAGAGGCACCAAAATGGACATGTGCAGAGATGACAATTCCAGAGCACGAAGTAAAGAAGGAAATGGTGCAGTAATGATGATGTGAGGTGAAGGCTGCTCAGGCCTAGGTGAGACAGCTCCTACACTGCAACATCCCCTGCTGAGCACACATTCAGTGTAACCTCGGGCTCTTCCTTCCCACCTCTGGTAAATGGTACTGTTTGGATTTAAGTACTGAGGACACAGATGGCCTTTGGGATACTTATCTGGCAAGTCAGGTCAGTCACTCCTACTGTAACCTGAATCCAAGATACCTCCAAGCAATTGACAAATCCTGGGATCTTCATTATACCCACTGATCACAAAACTAAATAGGAAACAATTTTGTTTTTTTACTGTATTATTCTTCTCCTTCACAGGCCACTAGAAGGTAAACTTCATCTACTGGCATGCAGTTGTACAGAGATGTGTTTAAAACTTGAGAAACCAGAAGAGCTCGACTAGGAAGGCATGTGCTCTTAGACATGTTTTTAATAAAAAAGGAATGCACGCGTACAAGTTTCCATGCTAGAAATGTTGAGTTTGCATTAACTCCAGGAAACCTAAGGCAGGGTGAAGAGTCAGTCTCCTGATCTCAGCCAGAAGCCAAGCATGACCTTTCAGACGTGGTGAATACCTTTCAGGAGTCTCATCCACACAGTTTTCCCCACTTGAATGCTGGAAGAATAATTCTTCTGCAGGCTAAGCAAGGCAGTAAGGGAAAAACTAGGTTGGCTGGAGGTTGAAGGGAGACTCAGCACTGGGTAAAGAACAGGGGGAGGCTTCTGTTGACAACTGGTTCAGTCCTCAAGCTTGAGTCTTAGCTTTTTTGCAAGCTGGCACTGTTTCTTCCTCCTCAACCTTGCGAGGCTTCTTCACCGTGTACACTACGCCACAGGCACTCTTTCGAGTTTCTGGAACACACAAGCAGAAGCTGCAGTACCAGTACCTCAAATACTCAAATAAAATGAATTTAAGGCATACTCAGTTCAGGTGTCTGTGCCCCAAACCACAGCTGGACATGTTGAGCAACCAGCCAGTCAACACACACAGCAGGGAAGCAACCTGCAAGGGCAGGAGCTTGGGACTCACTGCATTACAGAGTGGAGAAACTACTGGGGGAAAAACAATGGTGGGTGTACAATTATAGGAAACGAAGGAAAACCAAGATCTACAGGGGCTGAGGAGCTGCAGAGACAAAACCATGGAAAACCAGGCTTAGTCAGTTCAATAATCACAGAAGGACACATTCTTGAAGCACTAGTTAAAAGCATTACTGAGCCAAACATATTATTCTTTAAAAAAATACTAAAAATGCATTCACATACCCTAGGATTCTTAGACTATATGGGCACAACTGTATTGGCAGGGAATCCCCTACACACCAAGGAAGTGACTTTATGGTATTCAAGGATTTAATTTAAATAACTCTCAACATTATCATGAAATACTGGTGTGTGATGTTACCAAAGACTAGCATTTGTCAAACAACCTACTGAACCCAAACCAATTTTGTAATTACTGGTGGGAAGCTTCTCTGCAAAATTTGAGTTAGAAGAGATTCCTTAAAAATACCCTATTAGAAGAGAGCCTCTACAAGAACCTTGACGAAATATATGGACTTATTCTGGGCTAGTATCCTCTCTGGGACAAGGGAAATGACACTTGCTATTTAATTTCACAGGTAAGATAGATGACAGGCTTGAGAAATCCCACATAAATTTGACAAACTCTGTATGTCTATGCAGATGAGTAGCAGGATGGAGGAGAACCTGTTGATTTTTCCATGAGTTTGAAATGATCCACACTGAAGTGCGAGTCAGAAATAATCCATGTATTAAAGCACCAGAAAGGGACATGACTAAGGCTGCTTCTGCACACATGGCTGGAAAATGGCAAATGCAGAACACATGCATACCCATTTTTTTTAAAGTCAATCACTTAGTTTCTGTCAGTGTCACCAAGATCAGCATTCAAACATTTCTGAAATGGGATGGTTTCACTATGAAGCACAGCAGGCAGGTCCCTATTTCGGTTCAGCCATTTATGACTCATTAACGTGGCTGAGTGTGTCCTCTAGCACAGACAGCACCATCAGTTCAGCCACCAATTTGCCAACATGGCAACAAGGAAGAGTAAAACAGATGTGCCTCACAAACTCCTCTTCATGCATTGGACAGAGAAGCTAAACCCCAATCTGACTTGCTCTGTAAGGTCTCAGACCTTCTGGAGGATATGCACAACAAGAACTCGGTTTACCAAATGCACTTGTTACTTAGAGGAGCTTACAGGTGCTCACCTCCATGCAGAATGGTGGCTCTGCAGTTGGTGGACACGGCTGCCTTTGCTTCTCCTTCTGACAGGCCAAACAGCAAACCTCTGTCACTGCTGCTCAGGATCAAAACACACAGGAAGCAACAAACAGAACAGGGAAGGCTCTCTGCACGATAGGTTGGCTTGCTCTACAAATAACTGGGAATTAGCAAAGCTGTAACTCAAAGTGACATTTTGCATAAGGTTACCCAGAAGCAGAGAAATGAGGCACCCAATTCTCCTGGCTGCAGTTCCCCAGCAGCTCTCCTGGAAAGCTCCTGGCAATGTCGCTTCTTTCCAGACAAGAAGCTGTACTTTTGAAAATAAAAGTCTGTCGGCGTAGGAACATTTTAGATTATGCATAATCAAGCAAAAAAATCACCCCACGGAAAATTTCCGTTTTGGGGACAGAGCACTGTCTACACAAAAACATTATGCTGAAGTTTCCAGCCACCTTTAGCAAGGATGACACCACGTTAGCTATGTTAATTTGGGTTGAGCCTGACTGCTCATTTTAAAAGGGAAGAAAACGTTGTGCATAAAATCCTTCCAGGCCACACAGCCTCCCACATGGTTCTCATGACTCAGAGCATGCTCCCTCCCTTCCAGGGACAGGCCAGATATGTGCTTCTGGGGTGGGGAGAGTAATAAAAATGCATCTGAACTCCTAAAAGAAGGGCAGAAAAGACACTCTCCTTTGTTTCTAGAACATAATCTCTTATTTAATATTACCTGGTTAACTAAGGACTGGAAAATTTAGAACCGTAGTAGTTACTGCTCAGATATGAACTTTTAATTTTACATAAATACAATTTTATAGCTTCTGCTACCAGAAATGTGGCACTTCAGAGATACTAAGTAACAATTTCTTGTTTGGTTCATAGTGTCCATAGATTTTTATGGGTTTTATTCATTTTTCTATTTACACCCACACAACATTAATGCACATCAAAACAAAACATTCCTGTAGCTGAACACAAACAGTATTAGTTACAGTGGCTTCTCATGTCACCCCACGACCAAGATCTGTTGCTCCTTCCACACACACTCAGAGCCCTGATCCATTGAATGGGTCACCAGCAAGTACCACTGTATAAAGTTCAAGGACTGTAAAGGATGAAAAAAATTTCAAAACCACTTTAAACTTTCCAATGTTACTACTAACTGCTGCCTTTGACTTTGGGAAAGGATACAGATTAGCCACATCATAAGGACCTCGGAGCTCCAGAGGCTAAAACAAAACAAAGAAGTTTGGATGTGTGATTGCCTTTGCTGTCAAGGCTGACAGTGTGAACAGGCAGGGCAGGCTATCAGGCAAGATTAAATGCTATATAATAGAAAGCTACTGAAGATAATAGGAAATCAAGCAAATACCACTATTTTGGTAAAGAGTCTCCATCTGGGAGAAAACTGCCATGGAAAATACCACAGCAGCAGCAAAAAAAATCCCCCAAAACCCAACAAAACAAAACAACCAACAACAACAACAACAAAATCCTGAAACCCACAATACAATTCTTTGTAATGGCAACCATATTTAAACTTACAATTTTTATACGTTTATATGTAATTAAAGCTGTATTTTCAGCCACAGATAAATCTTCAAAGTGTTCTGACTTAAAAAAAAAAATAAATCTGGGACTTACCCTTTCAGCTGCACTAGATATAACTATGTTCTGGAAAACAAAAGAGAACAAACATTCACCTGTAAGACAGCACCAAGAAATGAAAAAAAAAAAAAAAATCAGCAAGATGCAAGAACTTTATGAGCATTAGCTAAGTTCAGGCTGAGAGCCCAATTAAATATCGGAGTATCTGATGCCCGCAGATGAAATTAACTCCATCAGGGTGGGATTCTTAATTTGGGGACATGATAAACTTAGTTATTGCCCTCTCCCCTACACAGACAGGGGCACAGGCACAAGCCCTCCCTTGCAACTACAAACCTCTCACAAGCAGATGGAAGATGAGTAAGTACATCACATTTTAGAGGGATAGGCTAAGCAGCATAAGTGTCCAGAGTGATGGCATTAAGCCATTTTTGTATCTCTCATAGTGGACTTCAAAGCACCCTTAAGGGTAAAGAAGAAATGCAGAGCTGCAGGCACTGTGTTGAGAAGTGTCCTCTTTATTCACACCAGCTGAAAAAGTCCCCACACAAACAACTCACCCTGAGCTGTAACAGAAATGGATTTAGGAGTCCAGGATCCTCCAGAAGCAGCTTACAGATAGTGCCCTGAGACAGTTTGGTGCTCTCAAATTTTCAGCCTATACTGTTGCAGTACAAGTCAATGCTAAGCACTCATGTTAGCCTTGACCATACTCACACTGGTTCAGGAAATGTATCTACACTCAGGCAGTGGCTGCCACTTTTGCCACACACTCATTTCCCTCAACAGTGATACCCCTATGATAATCACCAGGCAGTGATCCTCCTCCCTTCTTGCCCAAAAGGTTTCTGCAGAACAGGTCTGTGATTACACAGGAGCTGGCAGATCCCACAGCTCAGCAGATCCCACAGCTCAGCTGCCAGAGCTCTTCTGATGCTAAGCTCCAAGGATGCTTAACTTTGGGAAGCCTGTTTAGCTCAGGGGGTAACTGCAGCAGCAAAATCTCCTTGCACCTTTTATTATACTGAACAAAAACCTTTGGGAACTCCTGCTTGAGTGGGTGAGAATTAGAATTCTGCTGAGGCAGAGACAGACTTTCCCTCTCTGATGTCAGTACCACCAACACATCACACCATCTCTGGTTTCAAGGTGGGGCTTTAGATCCTTTCCCCACACTGCTTTGCTTCCCCTGCCACCTCCCCAGCACAGAGCTGGGCAGGCACTGGGAGAAAATGCCCTGTGTGCAGCTGGAACTCAACAGCTGAAAGGCCTACGTAAAAATGACTGCATGTTCACACTGTGCCCAGTGTCCTCCTGTGCTGAGGAGGAGAGGATGGGACAGATGACTCTGCCCCACCATAAAGGAAGCCTGAAGCAGAAGCAATATATACATCAAAGTGACTTAACAGCACACATCCTGATGGAGCCTAAGACATTTTTTCTCTGAATAGTTCACCTTTAAAACTATGCTATGGATCCCAAAGCTGCTTTTGAGCCTAAGTGGTGCCAACTGCATGAGTTTTCAGGGAAAATTCAAGTCCAAACTGTAGCAACTAATGCCTGTCACCCAGGCTCAGAGAAGCTCCCAGAGCAGCTGTATGAGACATCTCAAACCAGCACAGGATTGTGGATCACTGCTGTGCATTGGAGATACACTCTGGCTAGTTCAAAGGCAACTGGCTTTCACTAGGGGAAGGGTAGGTAAAGGAGGAAGGAGACAAGAGCAGACAAGAAAAGCCCTGCTGGCAAGTGAAGGAGAGGCAGGCAAAAGCAAATCCAAGGCAAGAGCTAAAGGGAAATCTAAAAGGCAAAACACCATCTCCCCAGGTAAAGCAGACAGCAGCTGTTCAGTACACTGCTCCAGGCAGCCTCCAACTCAGTTACCAAAGCACGGGAGGTGAGGGACTGTGGCTATACACACCTTCTGTCTGGAAGGGCAGGGGAATTTCTCCTTCATTCCCTGCACATTTTAATGTTTTAAAGACACTGCTCAATGCCAGCTCTGAGAACACAAGTAAATTTCTGAAAGTTTCTCAGACCTGCTATAATAGAGGAGGAATAAAAGGATCAAAAAGCTACTACAGGTTCAGCAGCTGCATGTTACAGGACACAAGAGTTTCATGCCAGTTGCCAATGGAAGCAGCCTATGGACCAACCATCCCATGTCTCATTTAAACAAGGGCCTTTACCTCACTAACAGAGGCAAACCCTCGGTAAGGGCTAATACCCATCTCTGCTGGTCCACAACCTACTCAGTCTGGAGGGAAAGAACAAAGACAAGCTAGCAGTCCTCTGCCAGTGCCCAACAACGACTTGTCACGTGCAGCTCCAGCTGATTTACCTTCCAGACACAGATGAAACAACAGACAGATGCAGAATGAAAGGGCCCCATGCACAGAGTGCCTGAACATCTCACTTGCCCTGTCCATGACATCAACTCAAGTGGTGCTCTCCAGTTCATCAACAACCACGTGAGAAGCACATCCTGAACTGCACAGAGGAAAGAGGAGCAACATCAAAAAGGGAATCCCAAAGTAAAGAGGTCTAGTGTTATAGAAGCCATGTCCAAGTCAGTACTTCATGTCATCAACTGCAAGAGCTGGGCTTCTCAGAAGAGGTTGTACAAATACTTACTTCTTCTGTAGAACCAGGGAAACAAATCTGTTTGACCCACCTTGCTGTTCTATAAAAGCTACCATGTCTGAGGAGAACTGAGGTAATAAACTTCTAATTTACCTTCCAAGCTCTACATTCCACTTCAGATTTTCCAAATCCATCTGCCATTCAGAAGCCAAATCAAACTTCTCCAGACTAGCTACGTGTGGCAGATGCCATTTACAATGCAGAAAGGGGAGCTGCAATTTCTGTTAACTTTGATAGTTATTATGACATCACCCCGTTAAAAAGCATGGCCTCAGAGGACACAGCATAAAAGATAGCTTAACCTGGTAGCCTGGGAGGAGGTAAGTTATGAAAGCAATGGGTTACAGGCATCTCAAAGTTACTTCTTCCTTGGGTTTCAGTAGCATGGAAGAATGCAGTTCATCTGATTGCAATAAAGCCTTGGCTGACAGCCAGCTAGCTGTTGGGTCTATTTTAGACACAGGGAATTTACTAACCTTTTAACAAAACAAGGTTTCTACTTTTTTTCCTATTGTTTTCTAGCCCCCATATTCAAAGTAGACAGTCAAAAGCTTGGTCTCAATGAGAAATATGAAATGAAGCATTTAAAAGAAATACATGAATTTCAGTTTTGGTGCAAACCTTAGATGTCTGGCACTTTAATCTCCCACCATCCCCTCCAACCTTTGTTTTGGGAATTGCATACCATAACAACACATGGGTTGCTCTGGAACAAGAATCTAACAGCTTGACAGCTTAAGAAGAAAGCATGCAGTGGTGCAAGACTTGAAGTATCTGGAGCTACAATGATTGTGTGCTTGTGTTAGTAGGCCAAGATTTACTCACAGCTTCAGATGTCCCAGCATCAAACTCATTTAAAATGGCTCAGTCTGTACAACTCCAGAAAAATTTGAACTGATTTAATTACCTTGTTTTCACTTTGAGAGCTTACCTTTCCTTTGCAGATCTGCATCAGGCTGATGGCATTTGAAATTGTGTATCTTCTCATAGTAGAGTCTTTGATGGCAGGCGTGTAAAGAAGTTCAAAGTAAATGCCTCGATCTATTGCCTTCACATGAAAGAAAGTGATCAAAAATCAAAAGGAGAGAAGCCTAACAATCTAACAACTGCTGTCTATTATTGATGTAGCTTTTCTCAGTTTAACTGTGTCACATATGAAAAAATAAAGGCAGAACTGTTCCAGTAAGAGCACAGCACAGCATGTAAGGAGAGTGGGGGAAGGCTTCACTGTACACCAGATACATGTGCATAAATCTGGGACGACAGGTAAATGAGGTTTAACAAACAAATACCAATCACTTATTTGTTGTAGTTGGCTATCACTAATATACACACACTATAACATAGTTGAGGAGACAGATAACCAACCACTGCTGGTTATCTGCTGTATTGAAACTTTGAGGACCCTACTCCTCTAGTTCCACACCCTGCTGTAAGAAAGATCACCATTTCCCTCAGTACTCATGCATTGCAGATGAAGAATTCCTCCTTGCACAAAAGCAGCAATAAGGACCCTTCTTCTCCTGTCTCACAGCATACTCTGGTGTTTGTGACAGTGTTAAATAACAGTGAGTCACAGAAGAGGTTTCAAATAGTAATACTGATTATATTTTCAGCTGCTTTGACATCCTTTGCCATCTGTCAAAGTGCCTCACCAAAAGCCTAGTATTCTTGTTTTTTGCAAACACAGAAAGGTTAAGCAACTTGCACACAGTATGCTAGAGATAAAGACACAATGTACAGCCGGGAGTTCTTTGTTCCATGGCAATCCTACATTTGCCTGAAATGATACTCTACATTTACATAAATATTATTAAAATATGCTGCAATGGTAATGCTGTAAGAGAGTCCAGTAACTGAATACAGCTGGAATTAATCCAGCTCCCACCCATGCACGACCTCTGCATGCAGGCACAACAGAAGCTATGTATGCACCAAATGTTTTACACAGAACTGGCCTGATAGCTGCAAACAAGAGAAGCCTGAATTTGTCAAAACCAAACAGGTGATGGCAATACACCAATTTCCAGTCAAGGTGATTTTTAACCTAATCCCTACCACTTCAGCTGCCTGCCAATCTGTCTGGCTTCTTAACAACCAAAACTTACTGTCCCAGGATGTACAGACCAGTCCAACAGACAGACTGCCTAAGCTGGGAGTGTGCAAGATGAGAAACAGCTTGCAAGGAAAATGTCTCCCAACACAGACTCTAAGAGACACACAGCTTCTTACCAGGGCCAGCTGCTGGAGACTCAGGCAGCTAGGGTACTTCCATACAACGTTTCATACAAATTGTTATTCCAAGTTGAAATCCTCAGATTATCATAACCTCCAATGTATTATTTTTATTCTGTCTGAGAATTAATTCTAGTTAATTATGAATTTTTATTCTAGGTCAAACTTTCTAAGAAAAGGAAGTAGGATTACTAGCCAATTCTAAATTTAAATTTTTGAGTACTAAGTCCTGCATCAGCCAAGAATGCCCATGTGGAATGAACCTTTACATACATTCAGAGGAGAAAACAAGTTCCCCTAAGAGCATGTTCAGATTAAGTTTTCTGGCAAACTACCAACAGCAGGCAGAGCTATATTTGATCCACACTGATAGCCATCTTGGGTCTCACAGCACATATTTAGCAATGCTACATTTGGTTCATTTACCAAGACATTCTTTTCTCCAAGTATGGATTCAATGCAGTTGTCTTTCAAGTAAAGAGCACAACATCTTTCTCCCAAATTAACACTGCCATTCATATTTCCTGTCTTTTAAATCAAGGGGCTGTTTATCCATCTTGAAACAGCTATACCATTTCTGGTTTGGGAAGCAGCTTAGTCAGCAATCACACATCTCCCTGCTTAGCAGCACAGTGGCCTTAAGGCTCTGTTTCCACTCCTTGGGAACACCACTTCTGCCTTCTTAAGTGGGGGACAGGAGGAGAAAAAGAAAGAACATACATCACAGTGTATTAAATGCTGCGGTGGAGGCCCTGAAGTGAAGGACATTTGAAACAACACTATACATAATGCAAGAAAATAAAAGAACCACTTGGATAGGAATGGTGGGAGGAAAGCAGTAGGGAATTCAACTCAAATTCTGTATTTAATGTCAGCCTAACAGCAAGAAAACAATTTAGGTGTAAATTTACCATATTCACAGGGGGCCTTCGGAAGTAGAATGGCAGCTTTTCTGTGACATTTATGCAGACCAGATCCACATCTAGTGTTGTGCAAGCAATCTACAGCAAATAAATAGGAACAGATTATTAGATATACAAAAAAATACATAACCAACTTAAGGTGCACGAATATTCTCCTTCATTTCTTAATGAAACAAATGTCTCTCCAGGGTGGGTTCAGTTTTAAAATTAAGAGGTAATATGCCTTGTAGGTATGCCAACAGAACTGCAGCATTTGAGACTTAAAACCCAACTCTTCCCTTTCTTACAGAACTAGTTTTCCAATAAAATAATGGTTAACCCCAAAGCAATGCTTACTTTGTTTTTATCTGGCAGAGGACATGCAGAAGCAATGCTGACTAAAGGCTTTTGACTAAAGAACTCACAGGTAGTAAAGGCCAACCCCAGTTTACAAAGGGAAGAGCCCAGGAACTGCCCCTTATCCCATCATACTCTGCTTCCAGTGCAGCATCTGTTTGTTTTCAGGAGTACTTTTACCAGAAGCAATAGAGAAAAGAGTGAAAAAAAAGCAGAATGTGACTGTGACTGGTGGTGCTGCATGCCCAATACTGGAGACCAGTCCTCAGAGCCTCCCTCTCCTGGCTGGGTGGAGCTGGAGGTACAGCTACTCCTGACAGCCACGCCTCTGGCAGAGTCTGGAGACAGCACTGAAGGATAGTTAGGAGTTTAGCTTTGAATTCACACCACCCTTTATAGGTTGTATTATGAGATGGAGGGAATGACCAAGGGGCAGTGGCTCTTCACACTGAGATACAGGGAAAATTAAAGGCACCTAAAAGGGAGTCCTTGATTTACATTAATCTCATGCACCTAAGGTAGGAATTATATATGCCTACACTGGAAGGATGATTACACAGGGCCAGACTAATGTCTGTAAGCAGTGTTGTAACACAGAAGGCAATATAGGCTGAAGAAGTTGAAAAGGAATTTTCTTTGTGTAGGGGAACTTTCTGCACTCAGAAACCTGCCAGCAACTGCTCCAAATACACCTGGGCCAGGTGCCAACCATTCATCCCTCCTGCCATTGGCACAAAAGCAGTGGGGGCTGTGAGGAGCCCCAGGGGAAAGGGCTGCTCTAACACAAGGCACACTGCTGCTTGGCAAACTGGTCTTCTACCAGCTAGTTCACATGGAATTTGGATGGAGATGAGAGCAGAGGCCCAGCTTTAGGAATGTTTCTTAGCTGTTGATAGCACTCTCTCCTAGACAAGACAGCTGCAGTACACGTACAGGCAAACCACAAGGTTTTTGAAGATTTGAAATGTGTCTGCCAGGACATTCAGACTAAACTTTTTCTTCATGCCCTACCTTTATCTTTATCCTCCATTAGGCAGGACATGGGCTGCCTATGGAATCCATGGCATAGAATTAGACTTGCATGAGGAAGTTCAGCCCTACTACAGTCAGTTTCCCTCCTTTTCTTGCATGTGGTACAAACCACTACACAGAGGTGATTTATCGGAACATGCACAGAACAAATAGCTCCAAATCGTGCCCCAGAAAATATGTCACTGAGGTCATAAAAAATTCAGGAAGAGATAATGCTAAAAATTAAGGAAAAACATCAGACACATGCAAGTTGCCCCATCTGATGAGAAATCAAGCCTTCCTAATCAGCTCCAGAAACACTGGAAAGCTCTTTACCATTTTGCAAATTAAGCACAGTGGGAGAGGGAGTGACTCAAAAGCCAGGATATCTACAGGATTCCAGTGACATGAACATTTCAGAAAATACCACCAAGGAAAACCAAACTGTGAGTCATATTTCCTCATGAGAAATTCCTGCACTGTATGAAAAACTGGAGAGCAGATTTCTCTAATGCAAGAACTCTAATGCTCAGCCTAGCTTTGGCTCCCAGACAAGTCAGATATGCAAACAAGGTAAGGTTACCCTGCCTGCTGAAAAGATCTGAAGTGCAACAGCTTCATCCAGAAAATGACATGCAGCAAGTTGCACAGCCCAGCAGCTGCCTGGCAGCACTGTGGGCAAGAGCCCCATCTGCTGGGAAACTCCAGCCAGCCATTAATAAATACATCTGCCACTGTCTGGATGATCTGAAGCAAGCTTTGGCAAACATTTTAGGAATAAACACTGAAATTTCACTTTGCACTACATCTTCAGACTTACACATGCAAGTCTTTTTAGATACTAGTGATGTGTTAAGTGCTTACGAACAGCAGACAGAGCTAACTAATTAAAACAGTCAGAAATCTCAGAAAGCAAAATTTTTGAGAAGTGGCAAGTACAGACATTACATGCATGGAGTGAGCTTTCCTGTTGCAGGGCAAAACTATCTTTTTGGGAGACTTAAACAAGGAGCCCGTTCTACAATTGGCAAACATGGCTTCCTCATCCCCTTAAGGATATAAATAGTTTAAAGAATTTGAGCACGTATTTCATACATATCACTGCCACAGTCATAAAAAAGTTTCCCTGGCTTGTGACAAAGGCCTAGACTAGTTTTGGGCTGTGCTAAAATTGGAGGACATCTCCAATGGTCATGTAATTTTTTCACAAAAACAAGAAAAATCTTTTTTCTATGGAGAAAATACAAGTGCCAAATTGTTGGTGAGAAAGGTGATGCTCTTGAGGTAGTGTTGAGTTACCAAAAGCCAATAGGAAGTTCATTTGTCATGCAAGATCCACTCTTGAAGGCTTTATTCTTAATAATGAAATATCCATGAGTTGTAAGAGCCAAGCTGTATGTGCTAAACCCCCTGTGTAAGGTCCCTTTCACCAGACTCTGTGTGATACCTCTGTGCAACTGAACCAGCTCTCCAAAGAATGAGACATTCTAACATCTCTAAACAAAAGACAACCATAGAAACCTGCCCTGAATGTAAAAATGTAAGGGTGAAGCCTTTCACCTCAGGCAGCTTGCAAGAAACACGCCCCGGGTTCCATCCCCAGCTCCAAGTGCTGCCAGCATGGAAGCAATGAAGATAATCTCCCTGACAATCCTGCTTCTTTCCTCACACCCTGTCCATCACCTGCCAGAGTGTCAGCCCAAGCAGGCACTGTCTGCACTGGCCTGGCAGAGCACAGCCCTGCGCTGGCACCACTCCGCGTGCCTGGCTGCTGAATCACACCGGGAAAGCCCATCTGCCTGGGAAATAACTTGGCAAAAACTCTGGTTACTGCTCAGCCAAAAGCAGGCTCCTCAAAGCAAACTGCTGTGCAGCTAAGCAAGCAAGCAGCCTCAGCAGCAAAGCAGACAGGGACTTGCAGAATTGAGTGGCTGTTGATGCCAGCTTAAACACTGCCACAACTGGACATCCAACTTCAGCAGGAGTCATGATATGGCTGAAAATAAGCAATAATAATCTTTAAGTGAGAGAACACCCTTTTCCCCCAAAAAACAACATAGCACACCCCTGCTGATTACCTAGTTTGATGTGCTTGTTTAAACACACGATAAACTGATTGAGCTTACTTGAGATTTTATACTATTGCCAAGATCAAAAGAAAGAGGTGGAGAGTGGCCCTCAAAAAATATTTTAAACCATTTGCCTCTGTCACACCTCCAAGAGTCCTAAAATCTTGCAAGGGAAATAAAATTCAGAAATTAGTTTCATTCAGCTGTAACTCTTATAATAACTAATTCTTGAATTCTACAGAAAAATTCTTTAAAGTTCATGTTCTTCGAGAGCCTCTTGCTTTGCACTTTACTAGGACAAGTCTTGAAATAGGAGGGGAAATAATGTAGAAAAACAAAACACAAGAATATGATTTTAATGTGGCAAAATGTACTCAGCAGTATTAGAAAGTGGCTTTAACTTATTAAAAAAACAAACCAAAACAAACCAAAAAAAACAACCCACCAGACTCAGTTTTAAACTGAGAAGCTCCCTTTGAAAATAAATTTTTCAAAGGAATTTTTTTTTTTTTTTTTTTTTTTTTTTGCTGTCCCTGTCCCTCCTTCACACTGCTTTATACTGCATGCCTGCCTGCTGCCTGCCAAGGCTAAGAGAGATGGAACACTTCCACCCGCTCATCCAGTTCAGACCTAATGTCACTATTTAAGACCTTACAGCAAGTCAGACATCACAATTTTGGGTTTTGTAAGAAAAATTCTGACTAAAACATAACTGGCTTCAAGGTGCTCCACCTGATCAGAACATTGACATCAGCTGTTATCAAGTATTTGAGAACAATTTAAATTAAAATATGAAGGAAATGGAGGTGAAAAGCTATCAGGTAACTCACAGAACCACATTAGTTCCACTTCAAAATCTCCCTAGCATTTTAGAGACCAGGAATAATTAGTTCTAACAGAAGATCACAAGCCCATTTTAGAGAAGTTGTCAAGAGTGTGAGAAGTTAAAGCTCAAGACAGAAGTTTTCTACATGATGATAATACACACGTATCAGAGAGAGAAAAAGAATGTTTTCTCACCTCACTAGAGTAACAAGGCACACAAAGGCAACCACAGTGCAGGAGTGCAGGGACATACAAGTCCATTCATCAGGTGGATGTTTCAGATTTTAACCTGTCACCTCAGGGTCTTGCAGCCTCCTGCAAATCCTCCCAAACCTCTCAGCCTATCAACTGACCAGGCAGCCTATAATGTTTGATTAACTCTGTAAGATCTTTATAAAATGGAAAATAAAATCAAAACAAAGCATGTACTTAAATTAGCACAAGGCCCTAAAGGTTACTGAATGAACATTACTGAGGAGATGATTGTACTTACATGGAACAGTTTCTCAGTTTTTGGAAATACTGCTATGATGTCATATAACCTTATATTTGCAGATGTCGATCTCTATAAAAGGAGCAAACAGTTACTACCTTGAATTCTGACAGATGTCAAAGCTATGGACAATGATTACAGCCAAAACACTGAGAAGAAAAATCTTTTTTCCCTGTCAAGTACTAAAACAAAGCCAGTAACACAGCAGGTTTCTACAGTGAAGTAATTGATTCTCAGTTTGAGGCTTGCTCCACCCATCTACTAAGACAAACTTTTTGATTAGATCTTGTAGTCCAAAACATAACTAGACACAAGGCTTGCTCATTGTCTTCTAGTTTATGCATAGAAGTCCAGAAACCAAGGAACAGAACTGTTGTTTCATACTGACAAATGATCAACAGAAGCCATATCCAGTCTTGTAAGTCTGCATCTCTTCATCATCATATTATTTGCTAAAGATGAAATCTGAGAAATCTCTGCTGAGTGCCCTATGAATCCCAGGAAGTTGTCCCCATAGAATTTCCAAAGTTTCATTCATTCATTGAGAAAAGGAAATAAAAGTTGCAAAATTTATTGCTGAGTATACTTACCAAGAGATTACAGTGGGAAGGATCAGAAACAATAAGTGTTAGCCGGGTCAAGACTTTAATTCTTTTAGATGTCCCCTACAGAAAAAGGAATAATATAAAAAAAAAATTTAAAAACCCAAAGTAAAAATTTGTGGTAATTTCCACCCAGTCTGCTATAAAAATAGAATGGTGTCATGCTTATAGTCTTGCTATACTAATTTTCCAATGTCTGTAGTTATATTTCCCTGATTTACATTTTCTGATATTATACCTATTTTTACAAAGGATGACTTACTGTGTTTCTCTTGGGGAGGATGAATAGCAAGGAAAAAACAAATTAAGAGAAACAATGAAGAATCAATTATGCAGAAAAAATGAGTATGTTTTACTACTGCTATGATTTCCCAGGCAGACCGCAATTACAAGGAAGACCAGTTCTTGAATTAATCAATGTCAGTGACCCGAAACAGTCTTGTATTTCTTTATATCCAAATTTTGCTCCATCAAAACCACAAAGTTATTTCCAAAACTTCAACTTTAAGAATTGTACTGCAATTATTTAACTACAAGCATATTCAAAATTCACACAAAGCACTTTCTTTAATAATTTCTGGAATAATGAATAAGCCTACCCTGATGTCAGTGTACCATTCTTCCAGTGCTTGGTTTTAACCATGAAATAATGGACCAATTTCTCTTTTTTGATTAACACCTCATACACAAAATCATATATACAAACACAAAGGTAAGAAAGATAACTCAGAATAACCATAAATATATATATAATGTAACTAGACATACTTGTACAATTGGTAAAGATGGAAACAACTCTGAAGGGGATACTGGCTTGATGATTTCCTTGAAAGAGAACAGAACAAAGTTATTAAAAATGTCATGGGTTAGATTTACATGTAAACAAAAACTGTGTTCCAATCCTAAGAAGAAATTTATCACACTAAGAAAACTATTTTTGTGGGACATGACATGAGCCATATTAAAAACTAATCCCAGGGCAGTTCTACTGAAATATAAATGGGAGTTTTGTTACAAATAGAGAGATTTGGTTTTGTGTCTAGATGTGCATTCTGCAGCTAAAGCTATCTGGAAACATGCAATAAGGCAGCAGGTTTACTAAAAAAAAAACCACAGTAAGAACAAGAAAAATTACCTGTTTCTTTTCTTTAAAATCAATGATGTGATTAAGTGCAACTGCAGAATATCCCACTGAAAAACACACACAGTAAGAATATTTTGTCCAGTTAAAAAAAAAACAAACAAAACCAATTAAAAAAACTGTAAAATACTCATTAAATGTCTTAAAGTTAGTAATTACATGCTTATTTAGATTTTACAGTATTTTTAAGAAGCCTGGTTCACCCAAAAAGTACTTTAAAGTAGGGGGAAAAAAAAAAAAAAAAAGTCTTTTCACACAGCCCAGGCCTGACAACTCTTAATCAATGGCACAGCTTTATGAACACGAACACTTGGGCTTGGTGTCCCCAAAGGTCTGGCCTAGTTTGGCACTGTTTATGACTTTCTTTATGGAAAATTGCTAAATATATTCGGGACAGTTGTTAAAACGTTGCAGACAACGCAGAACTGGGAAAGATACAGCTGTCAGAGAAGGCAGAGCGAGCAACTCAAAACGATGCCGACTAAACGGAGGAGAAGGTACGGTTCAAAGGGCTCTGAGGAAGAGGATAGCCCGGCCAGGGGCATTTAAACCACCCGCCGCAAACACCGGACACGCAGCACGTGGCTGTGCAACAGTTCTGCAGGAAAAGATCCGGGCCCTACGAAACTGCAGGCGGAAAAACTTGGCCACGTTGGGAAAGAAAAACCAAAAAACAACAGCTACACTGGGATAGGCAGGCAGAGACAGAGCTGCAAGGCGCATCAGGAGTTTCCCTACGACCCCGCCCCCGGCAGCCCTAGCCCTGGGCACTGGGCTTGCGGAGAGCCGCGGGCTGAGCGGACGGAGCGAGGGGAAACGCAACCGCGGCGGGACGGATGGCGAGGGCCGGCCTGCCCGGAGGGAAGGGACGGCTCATCCCGGGGAGTCCGGCTGCGCCCACCGCAGCCCGCAGACTCCTCCTGTGCCTCCCGAGCCGGG
>WEIU01003359.1:93336-114126 GCA_013389925.1 Aegithalos caudatus | reverse complement strand
ATTCAGTGTGTTTTACCATGAAAAAGGCCATGGAGCACAGATCTCTCTTGTAGCAGTTTTCTGAATGTATCAAATTGTTAAATATATGCCCTTGATCAATTATTTTATTATAAACAGATTATTTTTTCAGTTTCTTAGTTCATGGTGTTCTCTGACTGTTACTTCATGCTGATGCTTTTCCCTGAATTCATTTCAGTTTGTGCACATTTGAAGTAAAGTAACTGAAATTGGACACAGCTGATACTTTTTCTTCTACAAATAAAAAACCCTAAGCAAAAAACCTGTGTGTCTTGTGTGCAGCACTTCTGTTAATGCACTAGAGAGGGCAGCATCATCCCACTGTTGATTCAATTAGTGGCCTGAAGTAGGTTCAGGATCCTTTTCTGCAGAAAGGGGTCACCTCTGAACATTTCAGCATTAAATTTCTTTCAGTGCTGGTGGCATGGTTCCTTTGTTGGCAATGGCTTTGTTTTTGTTTCCTCCAAATCTGGGACCATTTTTCATTCTGTAGCAAAAGAAAAGGAAGGGGAACTATCTGCATTTGAAACACTTCATATCAGAGTTCTGAGAGGTTGATTGCTTTTTTTATGTTTTTCTTCCTGTTTCTGCTCTTCTCCATCCCCCTCACCCCTACCTCCCAAAATCTGTGACACTGAAAAATAGATTAAAGAACACCATTAAAGGCTCTGGAGAGTCTGACTGCAGAGGTCACTCTTCTACAGTGAAAAGAAAAATCTTAAGACTTTTTTTTTTTCCAAGGAGAAAATGAAAAAGTTTCAGGAAAGAAGACTGTAATGCAAATCTTTCTATTGGAAAGTCTCTGAAAAGAACAAAAGCTGGCTTAGGAAGATCAGAGAATTCTTCATTCATTTTTATGGGAGCAAGGATGGCTCTTTAGTCTTGGGGCCAGAGCTCACAGAGAAGAATACAGCTGCTTTTTTTTTTTTTTTTTTTTTTCTTTAGAAACATTTGCATCTATTCCTTGGGTTCTGTTTCAAATCCCATTTCCCAAAGAAACATATGAAAAAGGATGAATACATCTACATGTAAATCTGTCATTATTGTCATACTACCAGTCATTAAAAATAATAAACAGAGTCAACCTAACAGTTTCCAGAGCATCTAGTATTTTCTGCATCCTGTGCAGGTCTTGTCTGCTGTGACTAAATGATGCTCTATGGCAGGAGCCTTAAAATAAATGAAAATAAAAGTGATTAAATGTTTGCGTGTTATATGGATACTTCATGAAGGAGGGAAAAAGCAGGGAGAGTGGAAATTGCTTGTGTAAGTATCCTTCCTGGATTGCACTTCAAATATATTGTAAGTCTAAAGCAAAAACAGTGATACAGGTTTGTTAGTCACCATAAAATTAATATGCAATTGACTTCATTGTGTGCAGCATTGTTTTAACTTAACAAGATATTTTTCCATAGAGAAGTGATATTCATGAAACAATGGTTACATTGTCATTTTTAGCAACTCATGTTTGTAACAGTCAAATTCTGAAACATGTCAGGGTAAATGTTATTCTGTCTGAGTTCTCATCAGAAACATCTGTTGAAGAAGATCACTTCAGCACCCTGTACGGGTGGGTAAGGCACACTGTTAAGTGCGGGTTAACTTAATCTGGATAAAAACCAAATGTAATTGAAGTTTTCATTACTATTCCAATAAGATGCCACACTGCCTAATAGTTATCATGTTGCCTTGTCTGTGGCCATGAGCGCAGGATTGTGTGAGGATATAAAATTGCTAGGTTATTTTATTTATGTGGGAAAAAAACTAAATACCATCCTTTTACTGAAAAACCAAATAGCCTTATTTTTCAGCCTCTCTTACAAACTCTTTGAATTTCCTAGCCTTTAAAGCCCATTATCTAGCTATAATCACTTTAAAGACTAGTATTAAGGGGAGTATGAGGAAACAATGGCATTGTTATATGAGTAAAATTGTGTTAAGAAAAAAGATGTATTTATTACAAAAAAACCCTCAGTTACTGGAAACTATTCCCCCACCCCTCAAGCTTTCATTGACATGCAAAACAGATTTTAAGTAAGTAAATGAATTAAAATATAAAGCAAACAATCAAACTGAAATATGCCTCTGGCTCATTTTTAGTTTCACATCAGTTCTGAAATTTGAGATTGAATATACTTTCTTTCCCAGAAAATATCTAGGTATGCTGGTTTATAACTTATAATTTATCATTTGTAACAGTTGCTAGGTTCTGAATTTTCATAAGCCCTGAATGCCATGATCAGTGCAATTCTGGTTTTTTTGAAGGTTAATAAGACGTGTTATTCTCTTCAATTTTCATGTTCTTTCATTAAAGGCAATGAAAACACTAGCCTAAAAGATCATATGAAACATTTAAAAGAATGGTGAACAGACTTACCCTCATGCTACTGTTCTACATGTTTAATTTGTAAAATAGAGTCTTTGTCTCTCAGAGCAATATCTGTTTTAAAAATCACATCCTTGTCTTTTTAGTTCTTGACTATCTTTATTACACATTGCTGTTGGACATGCCATCAGGATGGAGTTAAACATTTTCCTGACAAAGCTGAGGACAAATAACTATCTTTCTTTACTTATGTATATTTAAGGGTGAATATTTATGGACCTATCTTATTCAACAGTGTAGGCTAATTCTGATGCAGGCTGGAATTTTCACTTTTGGAGTAATAAGTGCTTTTTTTTTTTCTTTTTTTTTTTTTTTTTTTTTTTCCTGTTTTCCGTCAGTCTTTGAGTTCTACATATTTGTCTTCAAATTAACTGAAGAACAGCATTATCCTGAATTCCTCTTTTTCAACTTGAGTCCATTGTCAGATGTTAAACTGTGATCCTGCTGTCACAAGAGCTTTTATTGCTGTTTCTGAAAACACAGAACTGCTGTAGTAAAAATGAGTAAAGCACAGCCTGGTACCTGGGGAGGGGCTGTCACACCTGGTGCTGTTGCCTGTTGGTGCAGGCTTGGGGGGTACCATGACCTTGCTGTGTGCCAGGGGCAGCCAGCTGAATGCTGCTGCTGGACCAGGAGTCGGCTGCTGCTGGTAAGCAGGAATGCTTGCTCTCATCTACAGAGGTAGTTGTCACAGTCCCTTGCATCTCTTCCAGTAGCAGCATGTAAGTTAAATACTATACCAGTAATAAACCCCCACAGAAACTGCATAGATTACCATTGTTTATTAGTAATTATGCTGCAAAGATTTTTTTAGTTCTTTCAGAAGCAAGTTGAAATATGCTCCTTTTTAGAATTGCTGAATTTTACAATTCAGAACATGTATGATAATCCTGATAATGAAATGATTTATGTGACACCTCAAACCTTTGGTTTATAGAAATTATTTGCATTGCCAACTACTGTGGGCACAAGTGTGAGAGAAAGAGTAATACCATTGTTACAGAGCAGGGAAATATACACAGGAATTGGAGAGACAGGAATGGCTAAGAGAGTCCACAAGGTTATTATCCAAGTCTTGGTCTCGAAAATATGTATTTCTTCACAGAAACTGACAGCAAAGAGATTTCATATGAGTTTCTATTATGACAGCTGCTACGCTTGTGGTTTCATTTTGTGAAGCCTTGCCATTTTGAACAATACTTTATATTTTAGTTCTGAAAGTTTTACTCAACAGTAGATATTTAAGGAGTTGTTCAGCTTTTTGTATGCCATTCCCAGAGGAAAAGTGTTGGCTGGTGTATCAACACTGTATTTATTTCTCCTGCTGATTTCTTAGATCTAAAATTTTTCAGATGTTGGAATAACATTTCTCATTGCTAATGGATATCTGTCGTGATCTAGTCTGAAAGGGAATCTTCTGAAGACTTTGGTATATAGTTAGGGGTTACTTAGTAGGCCTCTCTGACCTTGTCCCATTTTCTATGTTTAAAATATTAACAACTCACATTTTAAAATTCATTACTAAAGTCAGGTTTTTCCCTCCTGCCCCCAGTTATTCAAGGCCTGTATTTTTGTTACTGTTATTCTGGTTCTGTAATGAGATTCAAGAGTTACTGAATCATGTAGTGAAATAAGTTCTTTTCATTTTAGAAGCTACTAGTATAGCATTGATTTTTTTTCATAGCAAAATAATATACAGTAATAATTAAAGCCATGGTACTTTAGCATATTTACTGCTGCAGTTGGTATGGGTATGTGTTTGAATGTTTATGCTGATTACATGAATCTCTTTTGGCATGTAAATACTTTGACATATCAATACCTAAGCACAAGTACAGTCTTGGTAGAGGATGGGTTGAAAGCAGCCCAGAGATGAAGGATTTGGGATTACTGCTGGATGAGAAGCTGGATGCAGTCCAGAAAAACAGTTGTGTCCTGGGCTTCATCAAAATCAGTGTGGCCAGCAGGGTGGGGAGGGGATTCTGTCCCTCTGCTCTGCTCTGGTGCGACTCCACTGCAGGACTGCATCAGCTCTTGGGTCCCCAGCACAGGAAGGACATGGACCTGCTGGAGAGAGTGCTTAGGAGAGTCACAAAAATTGTCATAGAACTGGAGTGCCTCTCTATGAAGAAAGACAGAAAGCTGGGGATGTTCAGCCTGGAAAAGATCAGGCTCCAGGGAGACTTTATTGCAGCCTTCATGTACCCAAACAGGCCCTATAAGAAAGCCAGAGAAAGACTTTTGACAAAGGCATGTAGTGACAGGACAAGTGGGGATGGCTTTAAATGGAATGAAGGTAGATTTGTATAAGATATTATCAAGAAATTCTTTACTGTGAGGGTGATGAAGCATTGGCACAGGTGGATGCCTCATCTCTGGATATGTTCAGAGTCAGGTTGGATGGGGCTTTGAGCAGCCTAGGCTGGTGGGAGGTTCCTTCCCATGGCAGGGGACTTGAAACTAGGTAATATTTAGGGTCCCTTCTGAGCCATACCATTTTAGGATTTGATATTGAAAACAAAGTGTCATCTAAGGGGAAAAATAATAGTTGTGGAATGAAACTGAAAGACATCTTGAGCTGTGTGATTGTTACATGCAGTTTTATTGTACTTGGGTGGTTTACCTTTGCTATTGCAACTACAAGTTTTTGACCAGTATCTGTGCTCTGAGAACAATGAACTTTTTTATTTGATCTCCTTACAAAGTCTTTCCTCATTTCTGTGTACGTGTAAGAGTTATCTTTCATCCTAAGACTTTTCTGTAATGCTTCCTCTGACATTTAAAGAGCAATTTTATTCCCTAATTGTCGTTGTATTGCAATCCTATGCAAGCCAGGCTACTTTTGTTGCTAATGTAAATAAGCTTTCCATTCCCAGAAATTCCTAGCATCCTTTTCCTGTTTTTCTGCCAACTTGAATCATATTTTTTGCAAATGGATCACCGGATTTGCCTGTCTCAGTTCTGAGGTCTTACTGGTACCCTGTGCTGTGGTTTACACTGTTCCAGCAATTTAATGGCTGCGTTCCTGCTCTTGTCCTGTACTTTATAAGACAGTAAAACTTGTGTCATCTGTGTAATCAGTGTTTGTATTCTCATCACCTAGCAATCTGAACCTCTTATTTGTTTACTTCTAACTTTGGAAAAAACAGCAGAGGTATAAAGATAATTTCTTCCCTGCTAATCTTGAGAGCAGGATGTCGAGCATTCTGTAAATGCTTGACTAGATGAAAAGCTATAGAAGGAGTTTACTACCATCTGGCAAAGAAGAGACCATGTAAGAAACAGAAGTCATAAATGCCTTTATCTTACCTGGACCATACAAGGGTGTGCACACAGGTGCATAGCCTATCAAGGACTGTACTTAATTGTTATCAGTTCATTAGCTTTCTAAATTTTGTTCTGTTTTCTTCTCCAAGGAAATTACATACTCACTCAGCAATATGAAAGATCTGTTTCCTTTGACTGCCATACAAGTTCTCAGATTTCCTGGTTGTTTTTTTGGTATGTTTTTAAAAAAATTCAGTATCTTGCCTTTCAAGTCCTGAACTGTTCAATAAGATTTCACTTATTCACATTGTTCTTATATGTTACTGTGTGGGAGCTCTGATCCAACAGACCGGTTTACATGTGGTACAAGTTACACCTGTGATACTTCTGTTTCCTTTCATGGGACTTCTCAAATATTTGAAAATGATTGGATTTGTATATTCTGTTGAGTTGGAGATACCAGTGTAAGAAGATAAAAATTATTGCATCTGCCTCAAAATTGCATGGGGAATTTATGTTCATATTTTCTTAAACTTTATTCATTCATCGCTTCAATAGAGTACTGAGAAAAATGACTTACACTTTCTGGGTTGTTAAGTTTTGTTTTGCTTGTGGTTTTGTTTTGGTTTGTTAGTTAGTTCTTTTTTTTGTACTCTGGTACGTCTTGTTAGTACAGCTTGTTGGATGGTGAGATTAATTTCATGCCTGAAAGCAAGGGAGCCTTGCATGCTAAATGCATATACCTCAAAGCACTCAAGGGTCACCTGAATCGTTAGTTTAAACAAATGACAATATTAAATAGATACATACTTTGATAAAAGTGGTTTATTAGCTGTTAGAAGTCTTGGAATACTCAAATCTGTAATTAATATACAATGGTGTTGCAGCAACAGAAATTGCATCTGTTGAGTTCTTGCACATTTTGTCACCTTTTAAAATGATCTTCTGAAATAATGGATTTGCTATATTTTCAGAAAAAAATGTCTTTGAGTAACATCTCTTTTGATAAAATTCTAGTTATGTGTGGTCCTGTATTGGCTCATCAGAGACATACAGAGACTCAGTTCTTCTCTCTGAAATTACTGAATAGATGAACAGTAATAGGTGACACTGTTGTTGTTTAGGGTTTTTTTCATCTTTAGTAAATGGATCAGCATGTAAAGTCCACTTGAAATATATTGAAAAAGCAGTCTAAATAAAGAAGTCAAGCCATTTGACTGAACTGTGATTGAAACTGCTTACTTCAGGTATAGACAAAAGAAGTTATTTTTGGTCTTAGGAAAACGGGCCGTATGTCAGGCTGGCAGTTTTACAGAAGTGATATTTTTGAACAATAGCATTACAAGAACTCCTCTTACAAGATAAAGATGTTAGCACATACGTATTTCATGAATATCATAATGTTTAGGGAATGCTAAAGCATAAGTGTACAATCAATGTTTCAGATTTGCCCTACCATGTTATTGAGAAGAAAGTACATGACAAATATAGCCCAGTTACTTTAGCTTTAAAATAATATATCCAATATCCTCTGAATGGCTTCTGTTTTTATTCTTAGCAATTTTTTGTATTCTTTATTCTTGACATTTTGTATATTGACTTGATATTACAGATATTAAGAGCTGGATTGTTAAGAAACACGAAATTACCTTTTTGAAGCTGTTCTGTTCAGAAATAAAGCCTTTATTTAATATCCATAAAACTCAGGATCACTTTTCCACCTAATTTCTAGCACTTAATTTAGCTTTCACTGTGCACTTCAACTTGTTGTAGGTCCCATGATTCTCATGATATATTTTGTTTTATTTAAATCTGAACTGAGGCTAGAGGGCAAAACTATAACTTTATGGGGTGATCTTAAAGAAGCTGAAGCAGACTGAGTAGATGAAGTACTATTGTTGTTCTTGAAAAGGATACCTCTTTAGTTTTGAAGATAAAAGATACAATGGAGTGTAAATCCAAAGATACTTACCTGTGTGGAATGCATAATTGGTGTCTGTTATCATTTAACTTTTCCTTGGACACTGACCACCTTTCTAAGAATGTTTTGTGAGAAGGGCTATATGATAAAATGAAAATGGAGATCCAAGAAATCCTACTTTTAATGTCCATTTCCAAAGCGTGAAAAAATTTCTGTTTCGGAGTTCCTTTGGAATCCCTATTGTGGTTCCCCCAAGTAGCTGGAGAGGTGCATGGCTGATAGCAGCAGCCTTTGGCTGCAATCCAGCTCTCAAGGAAAGCATTCAAATTCATGGGATAAAGCAGTAGGAGCAGTATTTCTTAAATACAGTGCTGTTCCTGCCTCAGCAAGCCTGAGTCTCCCCTTCTGTGTGATTTTTGACTCCTTCTTAGCCACCCAGCATCTCTCAAGCCTCCACTGAGTAAACTCAGGCTCTGGGATTTTCATCTTCCTCCAAGCCATGTGTTGCTTTATGGTGCTATAATGATGAATCAAATCTTCTTGATGGAAGCTTTTTAATAAACATGAATTTTAGACTACTACTGACATGCTGAAATGTAGCAACCAAATCTGAGAATCAGATAAGACTGAGTGATACAGAAATGTAGCCATGACAGTAGGGGATGGCCCTAAAAAGACAACTTTACTTAAGCAGTTGGTATTGTGGAGTAAAAGGTAAGTACTATGATGTGGGAATGGAGAGGGCCCCAGCGGCCCTGCCTTGGAGAGAGGCCTGCTGAGGAGATAAGAAAGGGATTGCACAACCTCCTGCCAGACCCCCAAGATAAGAAAGTAGCTTCTCAGCTACAGCGACCAAGAAAGGTCCTGTAAGCCCCCAGAAGTTTGAATGTAATTTGCTGTAACCCATTGGCCCGTGCTTCTCCACTCCCACCTTGGTTTGCCCATAAAAACCCCTAGATCGCCCCGCTTGTTAGGGACACCCGTCACTGGCTCCCCTTCGCTGGTGCTCTACAATAAAGTTGAATCCTGCGGAATCGCCATACGGACCCTCCTCTCTTCTTCCCGGACGAGCAATAGAGGCTGCCTCGCAGGACAGGGCAGGCAGAGCTGAAATCACATAAGAGCTGAGAAATCACTAAGCTGCCCTGTCTCTGCTGAGAGAAGCCTCTGGCCCGCTAAGGGGGTGCTCTGGCCCCTAGAAGGCTGTCTCTAGCGAGATATCCTTTTGGAGTGGCTTCTGCCCCCTGGGTCCGAACGGCGGACCCCAGACCAGCGGCCGGAATACTATGAGAACAGAAAAATTTCCCCAAATTAAATGGAAGAATAAGGGAGTGAGAAAAATAATAAACACTTCCTTAATGAATTGCATTTTGATGGCAGGTTTTGCATTTTTATTGAAGACAGTAATCTTCACAGGAGATAAGGTTCAGTAGGTGCTATTACATGTAATCTTTTTCTAGAGTCATGTCCCTTATGCTGACCAAGTGGAATACTGCTTTCCTTAATGCTATTTTATAATAGTAGGCATAAAGGTTTTCTAGAAACTCTGTAAAAGAAGTTATCATTTGGATGAAATTGCTGTATTTTACAGGAATTATTCTTTCTTAACTATTCTCATTTGAAAGTTCATGGATGCTGTATCCTGCTGAGTGACTGGTGTTTCTATTTTCAGTACTTTGTGTGCTGCTTGAGTCATATTGATTTCCAAATACTTTTATAGTGTACAAAACAGGAAGAATGTAATAGCCTCATATGGCAACTGAGATGTTGGTGGTTTTTTTCCTAATTAAAGTATTTATTAAAATTGCAACAGGAATTGTTCAATGTAACAAGAAGCTGCATTTTCTCTGTTTGCAACCCAAGTCACTGCTTGAATTGATTCTAGTTATTTCTTATTATTGTTCAAGTGCAAGCATTATCTGCTGTGAAAGAAAAGTAAGGGAGATACTTTCTTTTAGTGTCTTTTCTGAATGTAGGAACACACAATTTGTGCTGGTCAGAAGTGGTGAAATCTAACAATACCAAGTTACTGACAAAATAATTTTCCTCATGTCTATATTATCATTGTTTGATCTATTTATTTGAATGTTATTATAATAATTAATATTATACTACTTATTATAATTAGTTTAATAATTATAATTATATTATTAATATTATGTAACACCAACTTGCTGGTAATTGGGGTACTTTTTGTTTCACTTCCCCTGAATATACTAAAATACAGAATTTGGATAGAATTTTGGTTGTGAAATAGTGTTGCCAGTTCACATTGCAGTTCACATTTTGTTTTGGGTTTTTTCACTGAGCATGCCTGCTATATTTTTACTTTAAAGTAAGTTGTGAATGCAGGAACAGTGTTTTCTACTTCTAATATATATGGGTACCAAATACCTCCCCTTTTTTAAGGCCAAAAAAAAAAAATCCCTACAGAACCTGTTTGGTTCCTTTCAGTAGTTTTTAAGTTCTGAGATTTGATGGTTCCGCATAGCTGGTCATGTCCTAAGAGCGATCAGCAGTCTGCCAGATTTCCTGCACAGACATTAAAAAGTCTGGTGGAAGCCATCCGGTAGGATTTATTTTTGTGCTCTTAAGAGACTTGATTCATTTTTTCCCCTCATGCACGCCTGTGGTTTCTCTGAAGGGCAGTGGCAAATGTCAGAGGCTGAAGCTATCAGCATCAGTGTGTGCATTCCTCCTGGAACACAGAAAGCTTGCCTTTTGCTGGTTGCATGATGCCCATATTGGGAGGGAGAGGTGGGTTCACATGGGATGCTCAGTGTTTTGTCTAACAGCATTTTACAAATGTGCCTCTGGTTTTCCATGTACAGTTCATACATTGAGTCACACGTGGTTAGACACATCTGTTGCATCTGCGGAAGAGCATCTGAAGTCGTTGCCTGTTAGAAGCTTAGGTCCCACAGAACATATCCTTTATTATTACTGGTGGAATTCTTGGTTAAAGAAGGAAGATACAAGTGATAATGTTATATTTGTCAATATATAGGCTTTTTGAATCAGAGGAGTGCAAGGTATTTGGACCTTCTCCAAAGCTTGATAAGTTGACTGGGTTATTTCTGTAGCTGCTTGTGAACTGTAACAATAGCAGCTTAAAAACAGGCAAATCACAGGATAATTTTGGGCATGGTTAAGTTTTAAGCATTTTTTCCCAAACTGCATAATGAACTTGTAAGAGCAGAATACAAAGTCTGAATTTCATAAGACATAAGCCCTGCCTTTATCCATCTTTCTCTTGTACTTCTGATCCCTGCTCTTTCACAGCCTTTTACATACAGCCTTTTTGCAAGCTGGTCCTTTGCTATTCTTGCATCCTCTGCTTTTTAGTTCTCCATACTTTTACTAAGATCTCTCTTTCTGGGAGAATACCTCAAGACTGTGAACCAGGCTCTGCTGAACAGCAGAGAAATGGGAGGATGATGTAAGGGCAAAGAAAAGGGTAATTAGAGCATTCTGTATTCAGAAGTATCTCCTCAAAGAATTCACATAAACGGAAAGAAGGATTAGACCTCTGAATTAAGGGTCTGCCAGGAAATCTGTTGCTTTGAAGACCAAGGAAATAAATGAATAAAAGCTTCACTAACATGGGGTTAAGGTTATTCATTGGTGCTCTGTAGTTTTTGAGGATGTAGAGAATAGCTAATACAAAGACTCTAGAAACCAGAAAGTGCATGATTTAATGTGCTCGGCTTCCACTACAAGGATTTTAATTCTGAATTTCTGGAATCCTTCCTTGCTCTGTCTTCACATGCTCTACACAGCCTCTGCAGGTGCTCTAACAGCTCTGGGCACAGAACACCTAGGCTCTTTGCCTGACAAAATTTGGATTTTTAAATAGGTATGGTAAGTAGGGGCTTTTCCCAGCACTGAGGTTACTCTTCACAAATTACAGCCGACTTGCCTGGGGTTTCATTCTGAGATGCTCCTTTCATTTCCCCATTGCTATACTTTCAGGATTCATTGTCATATATGCCAGTAGGCTATTAGTAATTCCATGACACGGAGGCATTTTTGTTCATCTCTAGGGAACTTTTCCCACACAATCAATTCAGTTCAGCCCTGAAAGGAGGCATTCTTGATTCCTTGGGATAAATATATACTCTTTTCAAATCACAAGATGCAGCTCCTCCAGGCTTCTCTCAGTAACAGCTCCACTGGTTGCCACACAGAGCGTTAACATAGTGAATGCAGCTGGAGTGTTTGCAAATATGTGCCGGAATGCAAATGTGTGAATACAGCAAAAACAATACTACATTGTTCTAGTTCATTCACATATCTATTCATGTATCTTCTAGCAATTTTCAGGCCCCTGAGAACCGTCATCTAGTCTGGCTATCAGTTCTGTATGGATTTCTCAGACAGGAGCTTTCTCCAGGAGTTCATCTTTGAGCTCCAAAGAAATGAAAAGATGGACAACCTCTACTTATTGCAGAGGTTTTCCTATCCATGAACACTTGTCACTGAACCATTCCAAAAGACTGTTGGCAGGTCCCTGACTTCATAGCCAGGATCCCATTCCTTAGGTGATAAGTACATTATTTTTCATTGCTTAGGCACAGTCTAAAAGCAGCTGAGACACCAGTGGCACATTTGAACTGCACTAACTAAGCTTTGTGAAAATTCAAAACATGCAGAGTTAAAGAGTGTTCTTTTGTTGTATTTCTTTCCATTTTAATGTCACATTGAAAAGTGTGGAAGAGAGCACTAGGCTTCTTAAAATACACCTTTTAGGTCTAGGTGTAAGATTGCTGAAGCTCTCTTGCTTCATTCCTGTGTCCATGGCTCAGCAAGTCCATACAGGCTGTAATTCAGATGAAGAGGAGTTAGCACGTGAGTTGCCTTAAGGGGAGATCTTAAGAGGAGGCAGCTGAGGAAGAATACTTAGTTGAAAAGCATTTTGAGTTTTGAATACTCATTAAGGTCAAAACTTAACATGGGTTTGCATATTAACTTGTGGACTTTGTTTTTGCAGAGTCTTGGCTGTGCCCTTCCTCTGTTAATTTTCTGTATGTGACTGAGCTGCATTTTGGGAGAGCCATAGTCTCTAAGGCCTTAACACTTTGTATTAATTTATCTATGGTACTTTGCTGGCTTATTATGAGAACAACGCTTGCCAATGCTCTCTATTAACTTGCATAGTTATCCTTGCAAACAGTAATTGATCTTTTGGTGAATTCAAATGTCTATCTTCAAAGGCATGCTGGGAGATTTTTTTTCTGTAGCTGCCAATAATCTTTATTATATTTACAACTTTAACAAAACTCTGGTTTCTCAGCTAATTAAATTGTGCAGGATTTCTTTCTTTTTTCTTTTAATAGAAATACTTTCATCTTCACTGCTTTTTTACCTCTTGAGATATTTTTAAAATTAAATGATAATATGAAAAAGCCACAAGACATATGTTATCCAGTCTTGGTTTAGATATTTGTAATGGATTCTTGAGCCTCAAGTGAGAATATATCAAGAAAAGTTTAATTCACTTAACCAGAATGCTGAAGGAAGTTTGTTCATTTTGACACAATAGTAGTCACATTTTAATAGAATTAACTCATGATCTGTTGATTGTGAGTTAAGATTGTATTAATTTCCACTTTTTCTATTTCCTATATTTCAAATACCACTTTTTAAAAGTAGCTGTTGAGGAGTGCAATATCATGCTCCTCTCCTTTCATCCTGAATACATGTTGCAATGTAGATTGCATTAGTAGAACTTACTATATTTGAAATAGTGTCTGAAAATCCGTAGTAGTATATATGTGTTTCAGAATGCATATTTTTATATATATATACATATATATTTACATACCTTTTAAATAATTGGAATTATCTCTACTGTCAAACCAGGTTAAGTCAGTAGAAGTTTTTCCAAACTTATTCTGGGAAGAAAAAGTAAGAAATGGTATGTTTTTTTTCTAGATCAGGGAACTATTTCTTAGTGCAAATGTGAATATTCCCTCACCAACATCAATATTCTTACATCAGTTTTACATGAATTCAGCAATCTAAATTCTTTCTTCAGTAAAACAAATCAAAGTCTTTTGATTAATAGTCTTTAGGGCCTTTTCAATATTCTGTCCTCAGAGTTGTAAAGTGGAAGGTTTTTATTGGGGTTTTTTAATTAAGAAAATTAATTTTGTCTTAATCTTACAACATATTTCACCCATGGCATACTGAGCAGTGCCATTTTGTTCTGCTGATAAGTGAAATATTCTAGAACTTTCTTATGTGGAGTCATTTGACTTTATTGAACTAAATACTTCAAACATGGCTATATGTGCTTTGTTCTCCTTGTTCTGTATTTCGAGGAGAGGTTCAGCAACTAAGGCATCCGTGGGCTTCACAAAGTAGAGACAGTTTTTTCAGACTTTTCCATGCTTGGTAGGGCATCAAGATTTTGGTTTTAAGTATTTGGAATGCTTTTATTTCAAGGGTTAAATTTTGGGGTTTTTTAATGAATTATTAAGATGAGCTGGATAAACAGTTAAAGGATGATGGTATTCCCTTTCTGGAAGCTGCATTCAAGAAATTTAATGGAAAGATGGGAGCTTAACAAATTTGAGCCAAGTCTGCTTATATTGGGAAATGGAGAATAAGATTTTTTTTGGTGAGCTGCATTACTGAGGGCTAGTAAAAGGTTGCATCTTGTTAAAGAAAGAGTGCCAGGAATTGGAGGTTTTGTATTTAGGTGAAAGCATATATATGAGGGCTAAGCTGCAGATTGAAAAGAAGGGACCCAATTTTGAAATGCTTGAAATAAGTTACTCTTTGCTATCATGTTCTAGGTATGCATACTTGCTAAGGACAATAACCCCTTGCAGTGTGTTGTAATTAGAGATGAAGTGGGGGCCTTGGACTCTACAGTTCATAGCAATAAACATGCTTTTCCTGATCACAGGACAGTGATAACATGTAAAAGCTATTCACACTTGTCTTACAGAGTGAGTTCTTTTATAACTAACTAGAATTTATTGTTCTTCTGCAGCGTTGGATAGGGCTCTGAGTAACATGATCTAGTTGGAGCTGTCCATGCTCATTTCTGGGGGGTTGGACTAGATGACGCTTAAAACTCCCTTCCAGTACAAACCATTTCATAATTTTATGATTTCTTCTTATCAGTAAGGCTAGAATTGAAAATATTTAAAAATCAAACCTGACCAGTCTGACTGCAGCATATGAATTTCATCAAAAAGAAGCCTGGAAATCCCTTTTCAGCATCTCTGGAGTGTGGGGTGGGAGAAGGAATGAAGAGACCACTGCTGCTATTGTTTGGTTGTTTTTTGGGGGGGCTTTTTTGATGCTTATTACATGAAGACTGTGTTATGATACAGGCTGTGAGGACAGAATGTATGACTTGTGGGATAAACAAGTATGCCTGATCTCAGGCCCTGATTGTACTTTGCAGCATGTGTGGAGAGCGTACTGACTCAATGTGAATGTGTGCAATGCTTAAGTAGTTGTATTTTGTGTTTGTTTTGTTTTCTCAGAGAAAGAAGAAAGCTTTTTACCATTTTTATGGTCTTTATTCAGGAATATTTTGAGGGAAAATATAGCCTGAAATCAGCTGTCACCTTGGCAGTGTACTGGAATGTTCTCACTGAACATGGATTTTGTGGATTTAGAAGTAAAGGAACTTAAACTGAGGGAGACTTTGAATTTTATCACTGCAGAAATATCCAGCGGTTTTTAGCCAGTGTTCTTTTCTGAGCTGCTTTGCTCAATTTGATAAATTATTCACAGATGACAGCAAATTCTAGCCAAATTGCTTATTTAAATGCATCATTACTGGACACCTCACCAGCTTCTCATCCACTTTCAGCACAGTGTACTTCTACTTCATTTCAAAGCTTATTTTGCTTAAGAAACCACTCTGTTTTTCCTGGTTTACTGGCTGTACTCAGAAACTTAGGATTTTACTAATCTTTAAGCTGTTTATATGTTGCTCACATTGCCACAGATACAATGGTTGACTGTAAGGCTTTTTTTCATGCTTATTTGGACCAGTCTATATGATAATGCTTAAAGTAATTTTACTTTAACAGCTGTTTATTTGATTTTACCCTTCAGGTTTGATTGGTCGATATTTCATACAGAATAGGTCAGGATTTCTGGATCCAAGATGTCATAGTATATGTAGTCTTTTGCTATTCAAGTGTTTCAGCTGAAATATAAGTAAAAACAGCCTGAATTTTGTGTCCAAATCCAAATTTTAAGGGGCAGGCTGATCCTCTTGGATGGTACCACAAATGTGGTTAAATCAGTAATGTTACAGAGTACAAAATCAAGCCCAGTGAAGGGGCAAGGGAAAGAAAAGATGAATTTATTGCATTTTCTTTTCTATTGTTTTTAGATCATTTGAAGCCCCACCAGCAACACAAGTGCACACGAAGTACTTAACTGCGTTTTGTCCTTTGCCACAAAAGGCCATTGCCTTTATCAAAGAGGCTGAGGCTGTAATAACTACAGATCCTTCTCACACCTAACAGTAGGTGTTGGAAAGTCACATACAGATAGGGATCTTGGCTTCTTACACAGGGACTTATCGATGCCAAGATAACCCAGATGACTTTGTAGGCTACACGGTATGACAGACTAGCAGGTGTTTGGCCAGCTGCCACCCAGAAGCACTGGTAGCCTTGAGGATCCATCTGGGCACCAGCCAGCCTGTTGGCCAGAGCTTCCAGCAGGCCCCAGTGGTGCTGCCTTCAGGTGCAGAGCTCAGAAACCCCACTATCTTCATTGTCCACAAGCCAGGGCTGGCGTCGGTTTGGAAATCCCAACCTCTGGAGCGTCTCAGTATTTTTTGCTCTGCAGCAGCCCTCTGGACAGACTGGTCGAAAATGTGGGAACCCTTGTGTTCTTGATGGTCCTCAGGCCCAGGGAAGCAGTCAGAGGAGACAGAAGAGGAGTCATGTTTCTAGCTATTCCTTTGTTAGAATTAAATTCTTTTCAGGGACATGTCAAATTCGTCATTTTCTACTGAAGGTTACTATAGTTATAGTATAGTAACCTTCAGTCGTAGTTTTCACTATAGTGAAACATTCTTAACTGGCTGTATTGAAAGTTTAAATTTTTTCAGCCTGAAAAAGAAAAGAAATGAGAAGGTTGAAAGTTGGCAATATCTTGGCATCTATGTGTCTACAATACTGTTTATGAAGTCAGGTCAGAAAACTAAAATACCCAGAAGAAATAAGGATTTGGATGTGTGGTTTCCCAGAAGAAGCTTGAAACAGTATAAAATGTTTTGCAGTTCATTTAGAATTTTTTTTTTTTAATTTTATTTTTTTTTTTAAATTTGAGGGTGAAGAAAGATACTGGGCATAAAAAAGAGATTGTAAATAATTTCTAATTTTTCTCACATTTTAATCCTGATACGCCCTGTGACAGATGACAATCAACAGTTTGCAAGGCAGCGTGGCACTCGTTTTCCTATCTTTAAAAGTTAAAACTTCAAAACATTTTCATACTTATATTTCTATTCCTGGATATTTGTTCAACTTCTAAGTTGCTGGTTTAGTTTTTAAAAACTAAAGAGCTTAATAGCAAACATTTTATCTCAATTAAATATTTTTATTTTAATTACTAGCGTACCAGAGAAGGGGAGAATAGTTTGTCCTCTTTCCAAATGCATTGTAAAGTTTGATGAGACTTACTAGCAATCAGAGAATGATCAATGTGCATGTTCCTGACTGAATTTTTACAAAGATTAACTTGAATATAATTGTTAACTTTGTGTGATATTAATTAAACAATATATCCCAAAGCACATCAAGAGTGAACAAATAAAAACCCAGGTGGATTGCTACTCTCATTAGATTATCTTCCTTTCTTTCTCTTCCCTTTTCTAACTAGAATTGATATTTCTATTTGGAAATGCTAGACCTTAAGGTGGATGTTTTAAAAAGTTACTGCTGTTAATATGGTAGAGCAGATTTATCATTCAGAGAAGGAGAGATAGCTGAGAGGAGGCAAGAGCAGCAGGTGTCCAGAGGCTGACTGTTGTGCTTCATTCTTGTGTCTCTCTGTGCAAATTCAGTACTTTAGTACTAACACTGTAATACTACATCATCTGTTGTCCTGGGGTTACGGTAGTTATGCAAGCATCCACATTTAGCAATAGGGTAAATTTTGATTCAGAATGAAGGACAATGTTGAAATGTCAGTTACAGAAAAGTAAAAATAATAACACAATAAAATCTTGTAAATCCTTCATCACCAACTGCTTGAAAAGACTGACCATTTCAAGACATGTTCAGATTTTTTAAACTCTGTGTTGTTCTCACATGCTGAAAGTGCTCCTTTCTTTGTATCAAATCTATAATGTATATTTTACACTATTATGTCTTTTTTAATCTCCTGTTCTCAACAGAGAGATCCTTAAAAGTAGCATGTAAAGAGAGGCATTGTGTTTAGTGCCTTTATATTGTGGTAGCTTTTGACTTGTGCTGAGAAACACTGTTCTTTTTCAAGTATTTCAGATAAAAAGCATAATCTCCCTTTTCTTTTTCACCGTCATAAAATAAGCTATTCAGACAATCCTACACTATGGTTTCTATGAACCACTTAGTTGGAATTTGCATAGTCTTTTATTAACGTTTTCTTAGTGCTCATGGTGTCTGATGTGTGAATTTACTGTTTACTCCATGTTTGTTCAGACAGACGTGTGCCTGACAAGGAATTTGCTTGGTCTTTGTTTTTTTTTTATAGGTCCTCTTTCTTCTAAATAAAAAAAAATAACTAAAGATGCAAAAGATTCTACTACATGTTACGTTTTTACAAATTTGCTTTTAGAAATCTAAATGTGTTTTTATACAGGTCCTCGGTTTTCAAAGCAATTTTTGAGGAATGGGAAACTAGCTTTCATTAAGAATATTAAACTTGATTTCACTCAAGTGCAGGTTATTTAGTTATATGCAATTACTGAGGTGTGACAGGATCCTTCTATAAAATCTCCTAAATTCAGCTTTGCAGTTTAAATGTTCCTTTTATATCCATTAGCTGAATGAAAGCACAAGAAGAAAGTTAAAATTAGTTTCTGTTGTGTATCTGAAAAAAGCATCAGAAGACAGCATTTAAAGACAAATTTGAATAAAGAAAGCTTCAGGGTTTTTTGGTGCAGAAGCAATAGGCTGTAGGAGATGAGATGATGTGAAAATAGATAGGAAGATTGGAGATTTTCAATTTGTACAAGAGCTGACTGAAAATGTTTTCTTTCTGTTGTGTGGAAATCAGTGCTATGATGGTAGCAAAATTAAATATTCTGCATGTGTTCATTTAGCTACAGATTGGCCCTTTTGGGACTCATCTCAAATTCAGGAGTAAAATAAACTGCTTCTGAGAGTTTTGAAGACTTTCTTTCCTCTGTGCCCAAGAGAATTAAGGGGAAAAAGAAGTAAAACATAGATCAGTGAACTCCTTTTTCAATTATTTTACAAAACAATACAGATTGCAGAGAATGAATCATCTAATGATATTTCACTTCTTAAAATTTTAATGAAAGAGATTATTCTCTGAAGTAACTTGCTGTGCTTGTTGCACAGTGACAATACGCAATATTCCCTGAAGCTATTTCTGGCATCACTGAATCTAACATGGTTTAGGATGTTTGATGGAAAATTAGGTATGGGAGAGATGCTGGTTAGTGTACCGAGTATCTTGGGGTGGTGCACAAAACTGAGGGCCTGGGCAGCGTGGATTTTTATCTTAGTACCTCTCACTTATACTGAAACAAAATAAACAAATGGACTGACAATCCAATATACTATTCTGTCACTTCACAGTAGTAGAAAGCATACTTTTGAGATTTTGTAGGTGTGGTAAAGTTAAGATATATGTTGCTATTGATGATGTGTTAGATGTAGAACTGAAAGCTTTATGTCATGTTGGGTCAGATTAACAAAAGCATTGCAATCAACAGGCAGAGAGTAAGGGATGTGGGTGGCTGCTTGTTTGTTTTGAGCTTCATGAGTTTAGGGTTCAGAGGCTTGTGGTACTAGCTGATCTTAGCTGTCAATATCCAGTGGATTTTTGGTTTATTTTTAATGTGGCTTAATATTTATTATGCTTTGAGAAACTAATATTCTCTAATACCTCTGAATTTACTTTGTTCTAATATATTTGGTGATATAGCACTCAGAGATACTTTCTGATTTAGGGTGCATCACTCTCTAGACGAGAATTCAAGAATCTGGAGCTAAAAATCTGCTATTATTTTCTTGCTTTCATTACATTGCTGTGTCTTATAGCACCTTTGTAACTTCTCTGATCTTCATTATAAAATTAATTCAGATTTTTTCCCCATTACTTTGATGGCAAGACTCTTCCAGGCTTCTCTGTCACAGTGTTTAGGAACCTTTATTTCATTTTGAAGTGATTATTTGGCTAATTTATGTCCATTTGTTTTTATTCCAAGGTTCTTTTACCCTCTTCTTTCTCTCTCAGTCATGTGTAAACTCCTGTTGTATTTATGCTCTCTAATAAACTTAAAGAATCCAGCACTGTGAAAGAATTTGGGGGAGCTGAGGTAAACTCCCACTGCCTTTATACTGGTGACTCTTCTCTACGTTTAATGGTGTAGCATTATACCACTAACATAGTGTTAAATGCAAAGTTTTCCCTTTCCCTATATTCCCTTTCTCATTCTAGATGCCCTGTAACTTCATGTTTAATGATGTAGAATACTGTGTAAAATATTTCCTGCAAATATGAGCACTAGATTTGCTGAACTTTCTAAATATTCAAACTAGGTATTGCAATATAATTTTGACATGATATTCTGTGCAGGATTACATTTTCCAGCTATGATTATATTGATGTCATCAGCACAGATTGCATTTGTTCAGTTCTTTTTATTTGGATGGACTTCAGAAAAATATCTATTATGTATGACCTCTGCAGATGCAGTGTGAAATCATAAGCTGCACAAATGTTGAGCTGCTTTTTGTTGCACAAGTGCCAGTAAATTGGCGGAGTTATCAAATACTGAACTACTTCTGTACAAAAGGACCAAGGCAGTAATGTGCATTCAACAAGTTCTTTGCCTTCTTCATTGCTGTAAAGACAAAAATAAAAATAAGTTGTCAAGAAGAAAAACTGGCCAAATGAAGAACAAAGATTGTCTCTGCAGCCTGTGTTTGAGATTCTTACAAATGGAGCTGAGACACAGCAAGATCTTCAGCTAGAG
>WEIU01003359.1:2499-55402 GCA_013389925.1 Aegithalos caudatus | reverse complement strand
AAAAAAAAAAAAGGAATTTAAGTGAAATTTTTCCCCCTTTCCCTTTTTTTTTTTTTTTTTTTGCTGATTCCCAGCTTTTGTTTTTATATGAAGAGTTTAATAGATCCAGCTTTCACATTTGTGTCCATTATTCAGAGAACTATAAAATCAGATGGATACAATCTAGAATATTCTGTACTTTTACTAGATACTAAATGGATACTCATAAAAGAGTTAGACTTTCACCTCATGACTTGAGTTCAGATCTATTTTGGTGGGCTGTTTCCTTCTTCATTCCCTGAAGTGACAGAGCTAAAATCAGGATTAATTCTCCCACTCTTTAAAATGAGATGGATGTATGAATTTAGCGTGGAGTCTGAAGAAGGCACATCAAAGCCACCATCACTACCAAAACTGAGGCCCTGGATGAGAACTCAGTCTATTTCTAGATCATCCCTTTAAATTATTTCTGGGGAGATATTTTTTATGCTTCTGTATTGTCTGCAGTTGTAGGATCACAGACAAGGCCTACCCAAGGAAACAGCTGGCATAGGGCAGTCACAGAGGTGGAGGACTGCACTCTGGATACCACAGAAAAGGCAAAACTGAATCCTAAGCTGCTCCCTGTTGGGTTTGATTTCTTTTTATCAGTGGCTCTTGTACATGCCACAGATGATCCTGAGAAAATACATGAATTAGTCTGCCTTGAGCCTCTGTGCTTGCAGCTCTCTCCCTGACACCAACAAAAACCCAGAAATGCCTTGGTGCAGATGAGGTGAATGAGAGATTTCCCCATTCCCCACACCATCAACCAGTAAGTGCAGTGAGGGTTTTATTGTTGGCTTCTATAATTTCTGTTGTGTTGAATTGCTCCTCTTAATGTACCATGCACAGACCTGCAGAGGGCTGAGAGCTCACATGCCCTGTGCAGGAGGCTGCAAGCTCCTGCCTTTCCCAGGCTTCCCTCAGACACGTTGTGGGTGGGCTCTGAAGGCTGACCAGACATTCACTGCATGTTTATTGTTTTCTTCCTTTTTTGTTCTCTCTGCTATTATATACCCAACCTCAGTACCTCAGGCTCCTGCTGAGTGTCACCTTACCTCTCCAAGTGTCTCTAAGAAGCTGGCTGGGATACAAGGTTAGAGTTTCCCCCTGCTGGAGTTTTATCTTCCTTGATCTGTCTTGACTTCCATCTGTGCTTTGAACTGTGCTTCTGGGTCACTTAAGTGGCACTCAGATTGTTAATTAAACTTGTCAAAATATGGTGTGGGATAAGAGGCCTAAAAATGGTTTAAAAAAAAAAAAAAAAAAAAAAGCTTCCAGGGACAGATTCAGCAAAATAGTTACAGAAAGTGCCTAAGTGGAGAGATGTGAATAACCCTACAGACCTCAGTGGTATTATGGATGCAACTAAAATTATACTTGTGATAAAATACCTGGCTGCACTGAAGCCTAGTTAGGGGTTTGTCGGAGCTTCACGTGGCTTTCTGGAGCCCAAAGCCCTGGGTGGTTTCCAGGGGCTCATCTGCAGCCCAGTGTGGTGCAAATGCTAACGGCTATGCCGTGCCATTGGTCCCCCCAGCAGCCAGATTTTATTTCAGATACCACAGATCTAGGCTGGGAAGCAGCCAGAGGTGAGAGCACAGCTTTGCACGTGTCTCTTCTCTTTTTCTGGTGAATGAGCAGCACTGCCAGAGTTGCTCTGTGACCGGTGATGTGCTGGCAGATGCAGCCTCGGGACTTCAGATCTGAGTTAGCCATGCTCATCCCTTGCCACTCTTCCCAGTGATTTTCTGGCAGGGAAGAAAAATGAGTTAGATTAGTAAATTTTTAAGCAGCATTCACTGTAGCTTCAGTAAACATGGTTGTGGTCAGTTTTATCTCAGTGCCATCCAGTAGATGAAATAGCATAAAGAAGGGAAAAAATGTGAAATCATAAGAGGAAAATGTAGCAACACCAAAAAAAGGCAGAATTCAGAGAAGGACTATAATAGGAGCATAAAAATAAAGGTGTCACATTTCATCACTGTAGGTAAAAAGGTGAAATTATTTAGTTTAACCCATTGTATACTGCTCTTATGATTTTCCTCCTCTCAGATGCTTCAAATTGCTTTTCAACCTCTTTTCAAGCACTTCTAATGATAAAACAATTACAAGGCTGTAGTCAAATTTCCCTTCTAATTAAACTTTCTGACTGCATTATTGAAATGCTTCAGCATACCACTGTCACCTAAAATACCCACAGTGCATTAAACTGTAGGTGTTTGTTGGTTACTGTAAATGCCTCTGCACATACAGGCGTAAACAACTCCCTGTTGATTCCCTAATTTAGATATCAGAAACCACTGCCTCCTCCTCCTCCCTCTGTCTCTGGTCTCTCTGATTCCACACAGCCTCATTAGTTACTAACCTTTAAATGCTCTCCCTGCCCCTCCAGATCCAGGCTGCTCTGCACTAAAAGAGACAGAGCATACAATTGGAAGTGTCATGGGTAAAAAGTGGAATATGACCTTGCAAGGACCTTGGAGCCTTTAGAGGGGCAGAGGAGCACCTATAGGGGGGCCAGCCCTCGGCGACTGACGTTTGGTTTCAGCCATTGAGGGGACAGGAAAGCGACTCTTTGGAGAAACTATTCAAGTTGTGAATGACTGGATCCTCGCTCTCTGCCCCGGGATCTCACGAGGTAACGCTGTGCCGTGATTGCTGCACGGCCAGGCCTGGCTGGGCTCCGGGGGCCGCGCTCCCCACGCGGGGAGCAGCCCGGCCATGCCGGTGGGCCCGGCCACGGGGAGCAGCGGGANCCCCAGCAGCATGGCCTGGAAATCTTCACAGCTCCAGCGGCAGGGACCTCGTGATCAGCACAGCCCTGGGCATGTTTAACTCTTTCCTTGCCAGCAGATGAATTTTTTTCAAAGCACTGACCCTTTTTCCCTGGAGTGAAGACAAGGCAAAGTGATTAAACCATAAAAGGCATAGCATGAAATGGAGTCAGTGGAGAAGGAGGAGAGAAACTATTCGAGAGAAGAAAAGGAGTAGCCCATATGGCTGTAACATTTCTGTATTTAGGGAGAACAGACCTTCTTTTTCTGTAACATATAAATGCTGTTTTTGAGGGGAAATGCATGGCTCTAGTTGGATTTGATGTGAGGCCCTTCGCTCCTAGGGAAAAAGAAGATTTTGCAGTTTGATGATAGAAGAGGCATTCTTAATACCCCAGTAATCAGTTTATGACCTATGTGCAGTGATCGGGCAGCAGCCATAGGTAGGATCTGTAGAAGTGTAATCTCCATAAGACTCAGAAAGACCCTTTTCCTAAAGGAACGGATGGAAGATTATTTTTAAATGGTAACCCTGACAGAAGTTACAGTTTTGTCTGTTTATGTTGTAAGTAAGAAGGTGAATATTTGTGGGGGAGAAGGGAGGATGTTTTGGAGGTTTTTTTCATTTGCTTCTTTTCCTCTTTTCTTATTCCTTATTTTTTTAATGTGTATGCATAAGCTACCTTTTGTAATTTTAAGGTAAGCCTGTTTCTCTTTTTGAGTTCTCCTAGTCATATATATAATAATAGTAAACACTAAACCATCTCAGGAAGTTTTTGCAAGAGATTAAATTATACCCTCAACTCCTCTAGGTTTCATTTCCACTTAACAAAAAAAAAGCAGCCTGAAGACATTGGAGTCACCAGGGATCTTGCTGTGGTGGCATCTGTGGTGCCTGTGGTTGGACTGTTAATGGCAATCCCAGATGGTCATTTAGGAGACCCAGGGCTTGGCTTTTCCACTGAACAACTCAGTACTTCTGAGTGTCCTGTCTGCTCCTCTGTTCAGAGCCATGAATCATCTCTGAAGAGACTGATCCGAGACCCCCATTTCACAGGCATTTCCTCAACATCTAAGGCAAGGACTTAGTCTTACTTGATATTTTTAAAATCAATATTTAATTAAGCAATGCTTTTATGGCATTTCCGTATTCATCTATAGTAATTAATATAAGCCTTTTATCTGTATGAATCAAAACACTTTTGGAAAGTTGAAGTGCATAAAAACTATGTATTAAAGATGAAGACATATGAATCATGCAGAGGGATTATGTACTTTGCCCAATTGCCTGGCCAATTAATGGATTAATTCTTAATCCAGTTCTATATCTACAGGGCCATGCTGCCAGATTTTATCTCCTAAATGTAAAATACTCTACATCTGAAAAAAACTAATCAAGTTAATGACATAGTCACTTTGCAATTCAAGTAACAGTCTATTTTTAATGAACTTAATGAAAAAAAGTATTTGATTAGGGTGTTTTTCTGAAATATCTGTATTTCAACCCAGTGTAAGATTTTCAGTTAATGACATGTTTAGCACTCAACTGTTTGACAACATGTTATTTTTCCTTATTTTAATGTTTCACTCTGGTTGTCTGAACATGCAGCTGGGAGAGAACTCTGTGTCACAGAGAAGCCTTATTTATAAGGTGTTTCATCACCAAGACTTCGGTGAAGAATACAAGTGGAAAGCAGTGTTTACACAAACTTGATATTCTCTGGTTTCTCTGTGCTTTTTTTTCCAAGTGGCTAGTGGCTTTCCATTTCATAGCAGGAAAAAAAAACTAAACCAGAGGGACTTCACCTACAGAAATGCATTTTGTGAGATAATTATTCAAGCGACATTACAGAGCTTAAAAACTCTCAGACTTCATGGTCTCTGAAGACTGAATTCATTATATCTTAAACAAGACAAGATTCTCCTTTGGGAATTTTCTGTCTGTCTGTTTTTCTTGTATATATAGTTTATCTGCTTAGGAATGAGGCAAGGAGAATAGATCAGCTCAAATTCGTTGATACTTCTGACATTTTATTTTTTTCTTCATAAAAAAAGAAAAAGAAAAAAGTTGTTTGTTATTAGAAACATAACCTACTTCTCCTTATGTAGGCAGGCACATGCTTCTCTTCTCAGCTGAGACACAAGGCCCTATTCTTAGCTCCACTTTCATTTATGTTGTGCCTTGAGGCAAGATGTACAGGATATAACAGCTCTGCAGTTATGACTGGTTTAAACTATGCAAAATTAGAGCTCTCGAACATTACAGGCAATTTTAAGGTATATGAAAAGATGTTAGAAACCTAGTATAGAAACTTTATCCGAGGATATGTAACCCCAACAAGCAAGAGAGGAACATTAAAAATATTTGGAAATATTTGCATGCAGTCCCTCAGATGGGTATAGAACCAGCCCGCTGTTTCATCCTCATGGCAGCTGAAAATCGGGAAATGTCTGCAGGACAGGGTCAGCTCCCCAGTGGATGGAGCTTACTTGGTTTCACTGATGTTGATTTGCACAAATTGACAAACTAGACAGATCTGACAAATTGACAGGCTCAGAGCATTCACCTGTGATGGATGCACTCAACCTCCTCAACCATACCTGCAGCAGTCTCGTACAAACTCCAAAGAAAGTAAAGACCTGGGCCATAGGCAAGACAAAATCTCCCCAGGGAAGCCACAAAGGGGCAGAGTGACCGAGGGAGCATTGATGTACATGTGGGTTTGCCAAGACTCATATGTGTGGGTACAAGGAGTCTCATCCTTACCTGTCTTGCTGTATGCACTTGAACTGTGAGCCAACTGTTTTATCCCATAAATTTGACAGCCTAATTGAGCTCTCCCTGCTAGGCAGTGTGGCTGCATAAGTGCAATCTCTACTGGAGCCAGGATGCCTCTTGAAGTCTGACATTCTTTACCTGAGCTCAAGACATCCTTCCTTACCCAAGGCAGAGAGATCCCTTTTTTGCAACAGATCCTCAGTAGACGGCTGATAGAATTAATACTGATGAAATCATGTGGTGGTTTCCTTTACTAACAAATTGATTGCTTTGATACAAACAATTGTCCGAGACAAAGCTTGGCCATAGGCTAGGCTTCATCACAAGTTTAGAAAGCAAGAGGGTTCACTCTGAGCCACATGACTCAAAGGGGAAGCCTCCCATACCCTATTGCATCATTGGTCTCTGTCACTCTACATGGATTCTAACTTAATTTGCTTTTGTATGTTTCATCCATGTGGTAGGTAATAAAGTGAACCTTGCCGTTGAACTTTTTTAGTGTGCATTTTTACAAAGACATATTAAACCCATTTTTTCTGTTATCTTTGATGGTGATTCCTTGAGTGACCCTAAAGTATTCATTTGTGACATCACTACTTGTTTCTTCACTGTTGCTTCAGCACTACCTATTACCCCTTTCTTTAAAATCTGTGCCTTACCTATCCCTCCCGTCTCTCTACATGGATGAAAGGAAAGCAGACTAAAAACTGTCCTTGGCATATGGCCTTCATTATCCCAAAAAAACACCAAATTACTTCAGAAATATCATAGGGTATTTGGCTCTTGGTGAAAGAGTCAATCTTCCCAATAAAAATTTAGCCCACAAGGTGCTGAGCAGAAGAAACAGTATGGAGACAGTTCTTCAAATCCTGAAAAGTAGGTGTCAGCTTGGCTGGTCATGGCTTAGCCGTCCATCCTACAATATCCGAACCAGGGATTTGCTTCTGCAGAAGTTTAGCTAGTTACTGGTCATGTTTGGGAAGTGCTCCGGGGAGGTAATGTCCAGGGTGCTTTGACCTGGGATATGTGTAGGAGACGCATTGCCCTTCTGGTGGTAAGGCTGCACTGTGGAAGTGCAATCTGTTCCACCTAATACTACATTGAACATCCATCAGGTTTGGAAGCTGTGTATTTCTTCCCCCAAAATGGGTGGCAAGATCCCTCTCCCTCCTTTTGAACATTTTGAAGCTTCCCTTGAAGCCCCTGAGCAGAGGAGCAGCTCCTCCAGGTACCTTGAGGACTTCATCCCACTCTGAGGGGAAGACAAGAAGTGAGAGGAAATTATTTCTCTTTATCCCTCACTACCTCTCCAAGTATGTTGGGGATGGCATGGATGGATTGGCATCACTCCCCTCAGGCACAGCTGCTGCAGAGTCTGGTACAAGGCTGAGAGCAGTGGCCATGGCTTGAAATACTGACTGGTTCAGCACTGATGCCAGCAGCAGGTATTCTGCTTCCTAGCCTAGGGATTTGGAAATAACATCCCCCAGATGAGGAATCTGGCAAAAAAAGGTTTTAGGCTTTCAAATGATGGGCATCTGCATTTTGAGTGTTGGGTGTGTAAAGAGTTGGAGGGGACTTGATCTGTGACCACATATATCAGAGGGCTGATTATGCCAGTTACTGCAGTGGCATATGTCTCCCTGAGGAAAGACTCTGGCTTCAAATCAGTATTCCTGGCTGTTACTGAGAGTGAAGATATAGCATCAATTTCATCACCACAACAAGGTTTTCAGCAATTAGAGCTATTGGCGTGTCTTGCAGCTGGTGCTGCAGCAAAACTGACAGGGATCTGGACACTTTCCTCCTCTGGGTAGGTAGCAATGGTAGATAAAGATATAGCTTCATAATTGACCAGGCGGGGATTTATATGGTCACTGGTCTTTGTTCACCACGTTTCCTTGCACAGCACAAAATCATCATCTGTTGTCTGTATGCTCTTTCCCTTGTTATACCTGAAGATCTGTCAATGCCATACCAATACCCTACATTAAAAAGAAGCAAACAGAACTGGTACTATTTCTGCTGCCAGGGCATATACACAGAACCTGAAGTATCTACATGTGCCAAGTCGGTGACTTGACATGGCTATGTGATGACAAAGGCATGGTCAGATCTTCCTTCCCTGGACTTAATTTCTTCATCTCTTACTAAAAGCACTTAAGGAAAACCTGTCTGCTGTGCCAGTTTGTATTCATTAAGTCACTCTCCCCTTCTATGTTAGCTCAGTGCCAAGACTGCTGAATGGTGTTGGAGGAGCCATTCCACTAGAAGTTTGTTGTTTGGTTTATTCTCTGACAGATCAGATAAACTAAAAGACCCTTTGGTAGCACAAATGTGGGGTCAAAGTTGAGGATGTCAGGTGAGCTGGTACTGATGTATCTCACAGCTTTTTTTTAGGTTGATGGTTCAAGAGTCTGGTCTGGTTGCTAAAAATAGCTGTACTGCTGCAAAAATGCAGTCATCAGGAAATAATTTTATCAAGCATTAGAGTGACTCTGCTCTGTAAAATAACCAAGGAAAAAGTGTGGTGTAGGGTCCTGTACTTACTGTTTTTCATAATGGGTTGGGATCTGTACTTGAAGCTGTGTCTTCTGCATCACTCTGCACTGTCCCTGGTAAAGCTAATGTGAAAGCTGATGAACTAGAGAAAACCTTTTTCTCTTTTTCTTGCTCTCAGTGGTGTCAATTTTATGCAAGTAGAAAGCAGAAGGTAGTAAAAATCTATTTCAGTTATCTGAAATCAGCAAAAGTGACAATTTGCAGAGTTGTGAGAAGGTTGGTTATGTGAGAAGGTGTTGCATTTGCAGTCAGTTTTCAATGTGGAATTTCACCATCATTTCTCAGTCACGGGCACACATGACAATTTGGAAGAAAGACACGCATTTTCTCCCCCAGGAGAAACAGCTGTCCAGACACAGCGAGGTAACTGCCAAGGACCTGACTGCTGGTCTCTGGTGGTTTTTAGGTAAGGAACGTTTACTGCTTGCTAACCCTCCCAAACTCAGTCCCCAGACTTGGCTGGCCAGATGCTGTCTCCGGCACGAGCATTCCCTAAAAGCTGTAAGTGAGATGCCACCAGAACAGTGCAACATCCTCTCCATCACTACCCATCCCTGTGTGTCCCTGATCAGTAAGAAGACCCTCCATCTTCCTTGCATGCTTTGTCTCAAATATGAATTCTCTTGCATGTTGGAACTCCTCAGTTTGCAAAGAGGGAAATTTCAAGGTAGTCTTTATGAACTTGGTGCAGCCAGAAAGAGTGGAAGGGGTCAGTCTCAGGTAAGAGCAGTTGTAATTAGCCTGAATCAGAAGCTGAAACAAACGACAACAGTACATTTAACTGTGACCTCTGTTTTTCAGTGGCTGCTCTGCCTCCAAAATGCACGTGATCTACAGGCAGAGGTGGAGATGTGACACCAGCACTGGGTTCATGCTCTGTCCTCTGACCAACACCCAGTTCAGTCCTCAGGGACCAGGCCCCAGCCTGGACTCAGCAGTGTGGGCTCCCTCCCCTCCCCCACTCACAACTGAGGTGTCATTTCTCCTGCTCACATCCCTTCTGCAGCAGTGGTGATCATTGGGAAGCACAAATGTATCATTGTTTCCACAGAGCCATGTGATGCTCTATGAAAAAAGAAATCAGAGGCTGGTGCCCTGTGAAAAATTTCCAAATTAGACTTCAAAGCTGGAATTGGGTAGGGCTGCTGGCAATAACAACTAGGAAAAAAAAAATTAAAAAATAAAAAAGGTGTTCTGTTTCCCTGTATGTGTAGCTCTAAGTGCTGCCTCTTGGATAGTAATTATATTCATCCAGGTTATTTTACTATTTCTCAGGAAAAAAAACCAAACCTTTAAAAATATGTTTTGTGTGCTAATCTGGCACTGTGGCTTTCCTGAAACGAGGCAGTTAGTTCCAATTTATTTTCAGAAGTCAATTGTAAAATGGTTGTGGTTTTTTTTCCCCCGACAACCAAGCAAAGTGGTCAAAAATAAGCCAGTCCTTGGAATTAGTTATTGGAATTAGTCTTGGCTTTACATTTTCTTAGGCCTAATTAAATATTCATATTATGTTATTCTTAATTTTCATCTTGTCATTATTAAAAACTTTAAGGTTTAGTAAGTGATTTTTTATTAACTAGTCTATGCAAAAGCTTCTGTCAAAACTTAATTGTAATTTTGCTGATAGTTTATTTAAGGCATCTCTATGGTGCTGAATATTACCTCTGAATTGACCAGTCTTTATATTTGTTCTTATCATTCTTCATAGAATCACAGAAGCATGGGATGGTTGGAAGGGACTCTAAAGATCAACTTTATTCCAACCTCTCTGCCATGGACAGGAGTACCTCACACTAGACCAGGCAGCTCAAAGCCCTATCCAGCCTGGCCTTAAACACTTCCAGGGATGAGACATCCACAGCTTCTCTGGGTGACCTGTACCGGTGCCCTACACCGGTGCCCTACCACCCTCACAGGAAGGAATTGCTTCTTAGTATCTAACTTAAACTTCCTCTCTTTCAATCTGTACCCATTACTCCTTGTCCTGTCCCTGCAGTTCCTGATGAAGAGTCCCTCTCCAGCTTCTCTGGAGAGAGGGCCCCTTCAGATCCTGCAAGGTTGCCATGAGGTCTCCATACAACCTTCACTTCTCCAGGCTGACCAGCCCCAACTCTCTCAGCCTGGCTTTGTAGGGCACGTGCTCCAGTCCCTTTATGGACTTCATGTCCCTCCTCTGGGCTTGCTCCAAGGGTTCCATGTTCTCCTCATGTTGGGGACACCAGAGCTGGACACAGCCCTGCAGTGGGGTCTCACCAGAGCAGAGCAGAGGGGCAGGATCCCTCCCTGTTGCCCACGCTGCTTTTGGTGCAGCCCAGGACATGTTTGGTTTTCCAGGCTTTCTGGGATGCCCCCCAGGCCCACATCCACCAGCAACCCCCAGTCCTTGTGTGTGGGGCTGCTCTCAATTACTTCTCCACCCAACCTGTAGGTGTGCCTGGAATTGCCAAATACTATTATAGCTTGATTATGAGCCTGGTGAGAAAGACTGGCAAATATGAGATAAACAGGTCGAGTACATATTGTCAAGACTGAAACTGAGACATAGCTAATTAGACTTTTTCTCCTTTGCTAAAAATTGCTGTGAATTTGTTGCTTTATCCTGGAAAATAGTTGGTACTCTTCCTAAAAATAATGCAAATGCTTCTGTCAGAACTTAAATGTAATTTTGCTAAATATGGGATGACTTCCTCCAGAAAAAGAGTATAGGGTGTGTTTGAGACAAAAAGTTACAAAACTTGAAACATTCTTCTGCTTGATAAAAAAGTGAAAGACTGCACAATTTATAATACTATATTGACCATGCTCCACTACTGCTTCATTCATATATACCTATATTCAATGTATTTTTCAAGCAGAAACAAACCTTTGCATGAGTGAGATCTCATTGGACCAGCAGCCAAATTCAGTTTAGAGTTCTCAGAACAAAAACAATTAATTTTTTGAAGGAAGCTGAGGAAAATGCACCACTCATTGCCATTGAGTATCTTGACACCAGTTCCAATTTCAAGCCGACTACCCACTCAGCAGGAGATATATCTGTTTAAAATTAAACATGCCAAGAGTCAGGCTTCAAGGGGAACAAGGCGAGTTTGTTGTTTCCACATTGGAAATCTCTGTGTCTGCATCAGTGAATTTTGGCTCCCTATTTTTCCTACTTAGATTAATTGCTAACCATGCCAAAATAAAATAGAGCAGTTAGGGCCTGAAAGGTCTGATGCAGTGATTCTTGGTGAAGGAACTGGGGAGTGGGACAGGGGAGGGAAGGGTAACTAGCCTCAAACCAGCCTTTATCAGGGGTAGAAAAATAACAGGAATGCAAGAGAGCTTGGGAAAATCAGGTCTGGTCTTTCAGTGAACAGACTGTTGGGCTCGGATACAAAAGTTTACTGTGTGAAATTCTGGGATTGTGCAGTGGGACGAGGGAGACGAGCCTTGCCCCAGCACAACTCTCACAGCTGCGATGGACATTGTTGTTACTCGAGAGGTATCTGTCATGTCTGTGTTTACAACAGGACTAGAAACACCCATTTTAAGGGGTCTGCAAATCAACTGGAAAAATTGGCTCAGATCAGGAGCCTGGCTTACAAAGCTATGGTCTTAAAGCAATTGTAAAAAAAGCAGATCATCTGCTTTTCAAATCACAACAGGAGAGCAAACAAATGGGCCTATTTTTTTTTAAATTATTTTTTATTTTATTTCCCTAGTTGTGGTTGCATAACACAGGATATTTTTATATTTTAAATTAAACCATTGGTTGTTGTTAACTAAAATTTGAGATGTGTGAGAAAGAAGTGTGAATGTATTTAGTAAAAAATAAACTGATTGATACTACCGTGTAAGCTTTTATAAATGCGGAGCTATATTTTGATGTTGTAGCCAGATTGCAATATAGTATCAAGGTCAACATAATTTGAAAACATCCAAATAGATTTTGAGCAGGAATTGGTGGGTGAAGCGGTATTTCCAGGGTATTTGGAAGATCACATTACATTTAATGATGGTCTCTCTGGCCTTAAAATGCACATTCTTGGAAGTTGCCTTCCCTTGCAGAGAGCCCTGTGAGGGCTGTCTGGGTCTCTGGCAGGGCCGTGTCATTGTAGAGCAGCTCCCCTCTGCCCTGATGCCCTCCAGCTTGGCCATGGCTGTGCTCTGTGAGCCAAACATCCCTGGATCGCCAGAGGGGCTGGATGTGCCCCTCAGGAGGTGAGCATCACCAACATTATCTTTCCCTGAGCATGCACTGGGCTGGGCAATGAGGTGGGATCAGCATGGAGTGCTGCCCAGCTGTCATTACAGCTCCTACTGCAACTGCACCTGGGGCAAACACCCTTATGAATATGCACTTGTTTTTCCAGCACAATAGATATCTGTAACTGGGTTGTTTGTGAATGAGTAATCTCTTTGTTCGTTTAAATTCTCTGTGTGAGACCTCAGGTGGGCTCTGGTGGGATGTCTGAATTCCAACAGGATCTCATGGCTCAAACAGCTGAGTGCCTTCAGATGGATTTACTTGCAGTGAAGTCTCTTAGCAGTGTAGCAGATTACTCAGCTCTTTGGTTTGGTTTGGTTGCCTTTGGCAGAGTGGAAGGCCAGGAGGCTGCAGCTTGTGGTGTAGCCATAGCAAGAAAGTCTCGGAGGGCCACTCATCTGTGAACTCAGTATAACTTGTGCCATTACTAACAGCAGTGAAATCTGGGGCCTTGAAACAAAGCCAGCTTTTCTCGCCACTGTTGGCTGAGGCCTGTTTGTACAGAGAGAAGAATGGCAGCATCAAATGAGAAGGATTATTGAGGAAAAAAACGTAGCAACAGCACAGCCTGTCACTTAGTAACAAGGTAGAATTACGATGAAGAAGGAGGGAACATATATAAATAAAATATTCAGGAATATACATATTCATTAAAATGATACCCAGAAAACAGAAAGAAGAAGGGCAATAGCCAAGCATCTAAAAATGTTCTTTAATGAAAAAGAATTTTAAATATCTGTCTCCACTGCTCAGAGCTCTGTGATGATATTACCTTCCCAGATGACACTATGCTATTTTAGGTTCCTCTCGTTTCCTCCCCCCATCTCCTCACCTCAAGTACATGAGAAGCCTGACAGATGAGCTTGAAAGTGTTGCTTTTTGTTCCCAGACATGTGTTGCTGGTTTATTATCCTAACTGTGTCTATGTGAGTAATGTTCTTTATGTGTCGCCATGCCCAGTTCTGATGAATACACAGTGATATATTTCAGCTCTGAACAGCATCCCAATTAATTTGCCTGCTACCAGAGGCAAATTTGCTGTGGGACCAAGAGCAGGCTCCTCATTGTTTTGATTGCTTTCTTTACCTCCTTGTCAGGATCAGGTGAAGAGCAGAAGATGAAAAAACAGTGCTAGTAACCAAATAAAACTAATTCTGTCCTTTCCACACCTCTACACTAAAATATATTTACGTTATCTTTCATTCAGAAAAGTAAAAAAGCCAACAAAAAACCAACCCCTAAATCAAAGCCTCAATAATCTAAAATTCAAACCACTTTCACAGAAGAAAAAGTAAGAGCTTGGAAGCTGTTGCAAAACAGGGGTTTGTGTTATTAGATATTGTTCTTCTACCTTGAATATTTAATCAAATGCCCAATTCTGTATCCACATAAAGTGAAAAATTAATCATTGCCCTTATAAATCATTCTCCTCATCTGCCTTTCATTTGCACTGAAACTGTTCTCTTGTCTTCCAGCACTGTAGAAGCTGCTACCCCTTGTCTCCAGCTTCACTTTTTCTAAGGGCTTCAGTTAGGATTGTAAGTAAACGTTAAACAGTCACCTTTATTGCTTACTTTATGTATGGTAAACTGATTGCAGGGCTTTTGTCTTCAATCCACTGTTTTTAATAAATATTTTACCTTTCGCTACTGAAACACTACTTATGAATTTTCATGAGCAACTTCACATGAATCTTCTTAACAACTCTCCACATGAACAGGGGTTTCAAAAGCACTGTGCTGGCCAGGCAAGGGTCATCTTGTATTTGATTTCTGTCTCTCCAGTTGAATACTTTCAGGGATTCAATGGAACATTTAACACAAAGAAAGGTGTCGTTCCAGGCTTCATTCATCTCTGTTGATAACAAATGTTTGACTTGACTGGAGGCTACACAGTGTGCTTGTGTAGCAGTTAGTTTTGGTAGATATCTAAGATAAAAATTGTTCCTGTTTGGGAAATACTTGGGAAATACAAAAGCATTCACATTTATGTTTGGATTTGTACCAAGATTATATTCAGTGTTTTCCATCTGAAATTTTCATAGTAAATTTAGCAGCATGTATTTGAAGTATAGATGCATTTAAAGTTTATCTGATGTATAAATATTAATGTGATCAGTTTGTCTGTGCAGCACCTGTCTATGGTCCATAGAGATGATGAGGAGCTACTGGGGCCAATAAGTGGACCCTGTGTGAAAAGATCCACTGGCAGACAGCAGTGGCATTGTCAAAAAGCTGAACAAATTCTTTGCATGCATTGGCATTCGGTGTGATGGAGATGCTGAGAATGGGTGAATGGGGAGGGAGTCTGAGGAAACACCTCAAATGGAGGTGTTGGGAAATGGCATGTTAGGACAAATTGATAAACTAAACATTAACAAATTCTCAGCACCAGATGGTGTTTACACAGGAGTCCTGAAAAAACACACACCACAAATAAGGATTTTCTGAATTGCTAGCTATGTGTAATCTGGCACTATTATCAGCTCTGTGTTTAGAGGGATGCAAGTGGGAACATGATGCCAGGTTTTGAACAAGGCTTCAGGAGTGATTCTGGGAAGTAACAGTCAGTCAAAGATTTAATTTACAGTCGTCAGATTTAGTTGGAAGTTTGAGAAGAAACACGGGTGTGGAGAGGAAGGTCAGGCTTGAAAGACGCAAGAACTCTTGAAAAGATTCAGTGAACATACATACTGTGCTTGTTCAGGCTATGTAGCTTTCAACAGAACCTTAGGGAAGCAAGAATGGCTTATAACAAATAACACTTACTATGGAACAGGAGAAGTTGCTTATGAGCTAAACCCCAGAAAAGGGAGAGTTGGAAGAAACAGGCACATCATACATCAGGAAAAGATCCTACAGACACAACACCTGGGTCTGGTGTTCAGTATCTTCCTAAGAGGGCTGGAGAGGGTGGTACAAGCAAATAGTGACAACGTTTACAACCAATGAAATATCATTCAGGATAACCAAAACTGGTCCTGACTCTGAGAAAATGCTGAAATAGTTCACTGCACTAAAACAAAATTCTGTGTTAGGGATGTCAGGGGAAAAGTGACTACTTACATAAAATCATGATCTCTTAGGTCAGGAAAAAGTGAAAGACAGCTTTAGTCATTGTGTAATGTTTCCTAAAAGCATCCAAGCACTGCTCAGTGGGCAAGCTGGCTGCTGGATTTGGAGTGGAGGCAGCAAAATGCCTTTTCCTGTGGTGCAGAATTGTACTTTTGCTTCTGCATATTGGGGATGCCAGAGTACCAGTGGGGCATGGGAGGTGAGTAATCTGAAGGAAGAAGACTGTGCGGAACAAGTTAAACTGAGCTGCATGTCTTTCACCTTCTGGCACAGTCATGTCCCAGACTGGCTGCAGCACAGGGGAAAGGCAGAGGCACTTGCCGTTTCACATAGCCCCTCTGAAACCCCTGTTGCAAGCCTTGGATGGCTCTGTTTTTTGGGCTAAGTGAGACTTTGGTATGACATTTCTCAAGGAAATCCCAAGTTACCAGACTTTCAAGGGTTTGAGATGAGTTATTACACCCAGGATGATAGAAGCAAGTTGGTGGTGGGTAGCAGGATGTCTGTCACAGCTTACATTTGTAGCTGGGCAGTTATGGTTGAGACACACCTAAGCAGCTGCTAGTCAAAGGGGTTTTTTGCAGGACTGATGTTATGTGCTGGTATTTCAACCTTTATTAGGTATACTTAAAGCTGTCTTGTCTTATCTTGTCCCTTCCCTGTCTGNTTTTTTTTTTTTTCTGTGCAGCATGATCCAGACTAAGAAAAGCCCATATCAGTTCTTAGGACAGGTGCAAGATTTAGCATCAAAAATCTTGCTTCTGAAATTGCTTGTGATTGTTTTTTCCTCCACAAATGTCTGCATAGCTAGCAATTAACTGCATCCAGAGATCAAAAGCAAAATTGTCTCAGGCAGAAATTGCTGTATCAGAGATTAGTTCTACTTGTACTTCACTTTAACCATCAGGCACTTCCACTGATCTTTCTTTGCTTGAAGGTGAAACAGGTGGGCTGGGCTTGCTCTGCAGCCAGGTAGACCAGAAAGGGAAAGAAAGGACTACATGATGAGCTGTAGAGAAGCATAGGTTTTATTGTCCTGAGATTTATTGTAATGCCACAGAAAAAATATTGCAGTTTCCTCTGTAGGGCTAGAAGAGTGAGAGAGGGCTCCTCACTGGACTTGCAGACCAAAGTGCCACAGATGCCTCCTGTGTGATGGTGCAGGGGGAAGCCCTGCACTGGCTCCTTTCTGGCATAGCACGGGGCCATCTCCTTGCAAGACAGGAGGTGATAGCTCCATACACCCAGCTGGGGAAAGACAGGGCCCAGCAGGCAGAGAAGGCCTGAGTGTGGCTCCCCTCGTGCTGCAGGCAACATGGGCTCAGGGAAGCAGAGGGCTTCGTGTGTTAGTGACTTTTTCTTTTGATTTGTAGAGAAGCTCCTGATGCCTTCACCCTTAATTGCCTTAATTAGTCCATTATCCTCCTCTAGGGGAATTTTCCACAGAAAGAGATGTCACTCCTTGAAATGTTTGACTGGTAGACCAAAAACTCCACTGTCAGCTTTTTTCTTTTATTTTTACTATATTCTAAGTTGAGCTACCATATTGACAATTTATCATCTAATCCTATTGCTCTAATTCAGTCATTTGCCTGTGTATTAGGATAAGCATGAATGCATAACAGCCTTCAGTTTTCTGTTTAACGACAAAATATTCTGATTTTTGCTTAAGTGGGATCAAACTGCGAACAGGCTGGAGTGATCCCAAGGGGACCAGCAGTGATTCTGGTACTGCTAGGGAAGATGTGGGTGCTCCATTTTCCTGCAGGCTGCCTTGCAGGGAGCTGGGGCCTGCTGGCAAATGTCCCTTCTTGGGTAATTTGAAAAAAGAATAGGAAAATGTCTTGCTTGCCCCAGTCATGAGTGGTTAGATTCCACTTGCCTGTATTTATCACTTTCTGCACCACTGATAAGGATTGTTTTATCAAGTCAGCCTTTATGTGCTGTTTTCCTTCCTTAGAGCAGCAAAGGTTTGTAAATGAGTTGTAAACCTTCCACTACACTGGCAGGACTGATAGTTTTTTGCTTTCAGGGAGACAGTCCTCAAAGAGATATCTGCATCAGATTTTTCTGGTGTGAACTAGAAGTGTTCATTCCCTGTTTGAAGGCTGGAGGGCTTGGCATGGTTAGAGTTGCTGTAGGTGTCCCCCACAGCCCATTACCAAGCTGAGGATGCCTCTGCCCCATTGCCCAAACAATCCTGCTCCCAGATGCTAAAGCAGAGCCCTCACCCCACATTCTCTGAACAGTGCTTTGTAATTCTGAGATACATTCTTCCAATTCACCCAAATTTTCAGTTTCTTCTGCTAAGCAATTTTTTTTTTCTTTGTTTAGCAGCTAGGTTTTATACATGGATTGCTCTGTAGAAATTTTACATTCATTTTCTGTGGCTGGCAGATGACATTTTCCCAATTGATTAAGTATCCAGACTTACAAAAATAGAGCTGCCATATGTGACTGTAGGCACCTGGAAAGTTGTAACCCCCTGTGGCAGATCATTAACTTCAGATCAATAGGAAAATCACTTTTTTCCCTGCCTTTTTTGTAATACCGTCTATTTTTTTTTTTTTTTCCCAGTGTCCAGATGCTTCTCAGGGAGGTGTTTTCAGAGAAAACTGTCATTTCTCTAACACAAAATTGCACTATCAAAGAACTTCTTCTCGTACTACAAAAATGCTGAAATGAAATGCAAATCTAGACATTAAAGACAACCTCCTTAATAACTGAGGTAGATATCTTCAAGCTTTCCTCTTTTGAATTGTACTTATTTTCCTAATAAAAAATGTGGAGATAAAGGAATGTTTCTACAAAGAGCCTGTTTTTACAACCCCCCCCTCAACTTTCATGCAGAGCCTCCAGAGGGGCCCTGTGGGATCATACCATTTGCAGATGCCCAGGTCATGTGATATTCTCCATTGTATTTTAACATACATATTTTTATTAGGATGTGATCTATCTAATTAAAATTTACTACTCTGTGAGGGGAAAAACTGTGGACGCTTTAAATTTCCAGAGGCTGTTGATAGGCTGATGTTTGCTTGATGGAACAACGTATTTCAGTGGTTTTGCCTCTTTTCTGATAAATTTTATGCAAACACTCCTCCTAAAGTTAAGCAAAGTCCATTTTCCATTTTGAAGATAATGCTGGGGTGTCCCTGTCTGCATGTCATCTCTTCCATGAATTCCCTATGGTCCTGTTTCCTGTTTTAGCATCTCCCCTTCTGTGAGGTGGAGGTAGGAGCAGCCATGGGGTGACTGTGCACTCTGGAGAAGGCAGGTTGGCTCAGGAGCTCAGGGACTGCCCAATCCTGGCGTGGTGCAGGCGGTTTGGAACTTCACCCCACTGCTGGCTCCCTCAGCGCTTCTGAATGAGGGGAGGAACAGAGAAAGTAGTAGATCTTTCATGAACCATAGGTTCTTTAGGATGAGTTTTGTAGAATTTAATGCCTCTGTCTCTCATTTATTACGTCTGGCGCTTTCAGATAAGGAGCTGGCATGCTTGGACATTGGGGAAGCCATATGTGCAGCAGGTTTTGGTCACTATGGTACTGACCCTATTCATTGCACAGCCACTGCTAATGGCATGTGCTAACACAGTTCACCATCCTGACTGGGAAGCCTCTGTCCCAAGATCAGGCCTTTAGCTGCATTACGTAAATTAATCCCTCTCAATGCATAATGTTGTTTTTCCTTCTGCACTAGAATCTACTCTGGAAGACAAAGTAGTCCCCTGGTTCATAAAGGGTTAATATTTTCAGTCCCAGGCCCTTTATTTTTATTTTATTTTCATGGCCTTAGTCAATACCATAAAGCCCCCAAATCCCTGGCAGTCTTTACCACAGAGATAACCACACAACGAACCTATCTGCACATCACAAAAAGCCGACAGTAAATTTACAAGTACTCCGTGGGATATGGGGCCTCATTGCTGATAACCAGCTTTGGCACTGAATAGGAGCTGTACGCTTATGCCTGTTTTTTTGTGTTATGTTTTCCCTGCAGATAGCAGCTCATTGTGGGAAAAGGCAAGGACTGCTGCTGGAGCACACTCAGCACCCTTGAAAACACATCTGTGCTCTGTCTCAGCTCTCCTGCCCAGTTTAGTCAGCACTGGTGTTTGTTCCTCTATCTCTTTTTGTGCTTCCTCTCCTCTCCTTGTCTCTGCTAATAATTTCACAAATTCTCTCAGTCTTATGGGCCAGAGATATTTTTTATTGAAACTGGCTGAGTTGCACAAATTGTGAGATGCTTTTCCATGGTGCTCTGGTTTAAATCTGCATTGATCTTAAGATCACCTTCTCTGCTGAATGCTTGCTGGGGTGTGAAGCATCTGCTTAGCTGTTATGTAAAGAAATACATTTATTAGGTAGTTAGTGTAATCACATAATCTTGACAGACACCAGTGGTTGCAGTCACTGTTCTATATTCTATGAAGTGGGAGGATATATAAGCAGGCAGCCAGCAAAGCAAAAATAGGCACATTTCTGCTGCTGAGAGACACCTTTACAGGATTATGTTTCCAAATCAGTTTTCTGGAAAAAAAGTGTCATTAGCTCTCTGTGAGTAAAACAGCTGAGGAAGGGGTGGAGTGACCACTCTGTGTTCAGTGTTTCCCAGCTGGAAGGGCACAGGGCAGTGTTGCAGGTGATGCAGTGGGCAGGGCAGGGGCAGAGACAGGACTGGTTGGTTGGAGAAAGGTTATGATGACCCTCAACCATCTTAGCTGGTGGGAAGGGGTGATATCCATGTAAGAGGTGGGTATGGAGCAGGGCCAGGAATCATTCCACAGCATGGCCAAGTCTGGATGGAGGGGTGTGGGTAGTCAGGAGGAGTTTTGGAGCATCCATGTTGAGGTTTTCAGTGATGAGCTGCTCCTTCAGGCACAGTTGGTGATCAATGGGCCATATCAATTTGTTACTAGGCTTGCATGGAAAGGAAATATTTCAATCCCTTGTGCTGCTCAACCTGTGGCAGAGTTGATTTCAAAGGTACATAATTCTGAGCAAGGTGTGTGCTGGAACAGGCAGGTAGGGGGATGAATATGTATGGAGAGATCTCTGTACATGCCTTACTGGCAGGACTCCCTCTGCCTGCACTACCCAGCACTGATGAGCGGTGGGGCGCATTGGGAATCAATTCCACTGGAACAAATCCAAGAGATTACGAGCTAATTGTGCACAATTGCCTGCAGGGGAGGAATTTCCTCAAATCATTTCAGTGCAGAGATCTGATGGAGGCCACAGGCTTTCTTTGTTTCCCTCATTAAGGCAAGAGCCAGAGGCTGTCACCCACAGATCTCTGGGTTCACTCTGCCCATAGAACTCAAGTCCAGCAATAAGAATAGTTTGCATTTGTGGGAGAGGTGCAGGCTATAAATCTCACTAAGCATTTTAGTCATGCAAAACTGTCACCTTTGGTTTTCAGAAAGCTGCTACCCCCTTACCATCTGCTCCTGGTGCCACTTCCCTCCCTGGAGACAACCAACAAAATAATAATAAGGATTTTTGCATGTGAGCTGGAGATGATCAATAGCTGCCCTTCCCACAGAAGCAGCACAGTACATGAAGCACAGTCTGTAACCTAGAGTATAGGAGGCTCAAGAGAGACAGAAGCACTGCCCTGCACTTCCTTGTTGCCCAGCTTGTCCTCCCAGTGCTCCAGTGACCAGAAATTCTTGCTACTATGCCTCTGGTCTGTTTCCCCAAGATGAAATGAAAGCAGGAAAGGCCAAACTACCTGCCTGCTCTGAGGAAAGTGGTTGCTGATGGTGCACGGGCTGGAAAATAGTTTTGTTTCTGTTTCCTCCATTTCTTAGTGACCTCTGTTATACTTTCAAACCTGCAGTGATTTGCCATCTCACTGCCAGTCAGGCCAGCTAAATCTGTTGACTGCTTTATTATATATATATCCAGGGTGTTGTCCACCCACAAAGGATGCAAGTAATTTGTATAAAGAAAGTATGAGCGACTTCTTTGGGCTAATTCCTGTACTTAAATATTTCTGTATCACCTGAACTCCCAGTATGCATTGTCAACATTTCAGAGGTTTCTGGAAGGGATAACATCAGCACTGAACAATTACAGAGAAAATCAAGTGTGTCTGTGCATTTTTTCAAATTATGCAAGGATGTAAGAATGTTTCATGCAGCATGAGTGAACTCTGAAACTGTGCATATGTGAGCCTGCCAACACGATGGAGTAATGGAGCTTTTGGAGGAGCTCCTCCTCTTTTCCTTAAGCTGTCACTGTTGATGAGAAAGCAAAAATATTTCTAATTTATTTTTCACTTTGCTGGTGGTGTAAAACAGGAAAACCCACCACCCCATGGTACTTTTTCTGGGTTCCCTTGTCACAACAGAGGAATGAAAGTGGAATACCTCAAATGGAGGTATGAAATAGTCTCTCTCATGTCACATGATAGTCAGACATGGCAACCAATTCTTTCCTCATACTCCATATTAATCTCTTTCTGAATTTGGAATTAATTGTAATAAGATGACAGAGCTCTAGAGATTTCTGAAAAATAAATCAAACATGTTGTCAGTTTCCTCTGAATTTTCCACTTCTCTAGTGCATGTTGAAGCAAAACCCCTTTAAGTACATTGTAATCTGGTATCAGACATTTCTCAAATTAGCATTTTCTGTAACATCATGTATGAATTAGGAATTCTGTTGATACTTATTTTTATACTAAGCTGGTTATGTGATACATTAGGTGTATGCCATTTTGTCTATTAGCATGGATTTATTTTCAGCAAGTAAAATGTATGCAGTTTAAAGGATTGTGCTAGTTGGTGATGTTCACTTTGATATACCTGGATGGATGCACCTTCTTCAGTTAAGAAGGTGTCTTTCCACTTAAATATGTTACCTTTTGCATAGATCTTAATTTGTTTCACTCTGTTTACAGTGTGTAAATACATCTCTAAGTAATTCTTTTGCCAATCAAATCCTCTTTGCAGCACAAAACCATATAATGAAATAATGGTAGTTTCAGTAAATTTATGTTAAAATTAGTACTGTAATTTCTAACACATCTTAATATTTTTTGTGATTTTTAGGTGTTTACTTCATGCCATTTTTTTCCACACTCCCACTTCTACCCTCCCAATAAAATGTGCTATTGTTCTGAGAATGTTACAAACACATCACAAGAGGATCTGTACTCTCAGTTCGCCTGCCACATGCTGAGCAATAACATCAAAACAGACTAATCTTGTGGAAGTAAACTGACTTTCTGTTTAGAGCAATATTTACAGAGATGTGAGAACTGCAGCCAGCGTACTCACCATGTGTGTGAAGGATGATCTTTCTGCTGCCTGTACTTCCTACCCTGCAGCAATTTTGGCTCTGTCCTCCAAGTTTTACCCCGTGAAGCTGCAAGAAAGGGGCTTCCCAGCTCTTTGAGTCTCGTGTATGTTTGTGCTGCATTGCAGAGAAAGCTGCTGAGGGAAGGTAAGCTCACACTGTCAAGTGGCTGACAACCCCTGTGGCTGGCTACAAGCCAACAACTACAAGATATGTGTCTATCCCACATGGATACTAAAGTTTGAGTGCATCAGTGGATATATAGGGACTAGTTTGAAATTTTAGTTACAAGAGGGGAAGGGCACTGCACTTGAGAGGTGAATGCTTTGGGGGTAAGGATGTTCCCACTTTAAATGAGTACATGATTAACTGTCCAAGTCCACAAGACAGTACTTGGCCTTGCAAAGCCTTCTTTCTTCTTCAAATGGAAGGTTAGACTCCCTTGGAGGAGATTGACTATAGGGGTTCCTGTGTTTTACCAAGCTTGGGTGCTCTACAGCAAGCTTGGGAGAAAGGCCAGAAGGGAGGGAGAGACACAGTGACCTTACTTATTTTTACTAGCTGAATCTTAAGCATAATTTTCCTTTGTGTCTTTACCTACGTCTTCAAAAGAATAAATTATCCCATCTATTCTGAAGGTTGTGATTAAATGTTTCTCTATTCATGCAGCTTGGTTTAAGGATGGTGTGAAAGTAATTGGACAGTGAGTTCCCTTCCAGCAAAGTGCTGTCAAATCCATACAGTGATACAGCAACAAGTGTCCATCTCTCCCCTCTGTAGCTTTTGCTTGCTCCTGTTCATATTATCAGCTTTCAGAAGGGAGGAATGTCTCTCCCTGAGTGTGACACCTAGGAAGGCTATGGCAGCTCCCCAGGTGTGTGTGAGCATCCATACCCTGTCATGGCATTGCTTGACCACAGGAGCTCTCCCCAAGGCAAAACCAGTGAGTTTCCTGGGTTGACAGCCTCAAAAAAACTAAGCCTGCCAGGAATCTCCACTTGTGTCTGGATGTTATGCCTGTACCTTGCACCAGCTCCTGCACAGGAGACCCATGCTGTAGGAATATCTGCCTCTTATTTGGTTGTCCCTGGGCATCCCTGGGACCATCCCTGTGTGTGTGTGCCCACATGAGGCTCCAGTCACAAAATGAGCTGATGAGTAGATTTTGTTTATCATGAGATAAAGGTCGAAACTGCACTGTCTTTGGCAATGTATCTGTATCATTTTTCTTTCAGAAGAATCTCTCAGTGCATATGTTATCTGCTAGTGCACCTAGCAGTTGTCATTGGCAAGCTAAAATCATGGTCTGCTGTGGAGTGTATGAAATGCTAGTCAAAAAAATAAGTGATGGAGCTAGGGTAGAAGGCGGGAGTAGGTGGAGGGGATCCCTGCAGCCCTCAACAGTCTTTAGGAGTCACTGCCCAGAGCTGATGGAATGCTGGGAAATGGCACCTAGAGGCTGTACAACCCCTCCTCTGGGATGTCCATACAGTGGCTGTGAGGATGGGCAGGCTTTATGACTGGGGAAGAATCAGAGACAGAGGAAAAAGGATCAAGGATCATTGAGAAAGAGCAAGTCTGGGAAAATAGGGGATAAGGGATAAAAGGGGACAGTTGTATATGAACAGGAATGACAAATGTAGTTTTCACAGTTGATTGACTCTTCTGCATGCATGTGCATGTGTGTGCTTTCAGTGCCAGCTGAAAGTGGGAGTCAGCCCTGGTCATGAGGTCACCCACCCAACTAGGATTCTGGTTCCTGGGAAGGACACACTGTGCAGATTTCCTTGTTGACTTGTGTTTATCTGTGTGCATTTGTGCACAAGAAGCTCTGAATAGGAGCAGGAGTAGGGCTGGGGCCTGTAAGACAGCCGGGGAGGCTGGGGATCCAGGACCAGTTACAGCAGAGACTGCCTAAGGCCACTTACTGGAGAGGACAACCACAACCATGAGCACTCTGTGTTGGAAATAAAAGCTCAGCCTTGCTGCTGGGTGAATCTGGGGACACTGAGCAGCACCAGCAGCAGCCTCACATCTGTCAAGCCACCCCTTCAGCAGCTCTGAGCACTGGGATTATTCAGTAATTCACTGATTACCTGAATATTGGAGTAGGGATCATGCTTATCAGTGGTGCTGCAAGGAGGTTGAAAGTCTGGATTAACACTCCACATAATCTTGACAGTTGAGATATGCACTGAAAAAATAGGGTATAGGTCAATCAGGGTGAATCTAAGGTGGATGAAAATATAGATTTAAATGGAAATAGACAACAGTACATTGACTCAGTATCAAGTGACACCCCACCTGCCTACAGCTCATGAACGGGGCTGTAAGATGGCAAGGAGACAAGACAATACACATTTTCTGATTCATACAGAAAAAAAAATCCTGAAACAACTGGCTCCAATTTTGGACACTGTACCTCAAAAAGAGGGTATCTTACTTGATTAAAGCCAAGAGGACAGTGGGAGTAGTACAGTAGACTAGAAAACATGAAAAAATTTGGACAAACTGCTTCTTTAGCCAGAGATGAAAATTCCAGCTGGAGATAGGATGACATTGAATCCAAAACAAGTGGTGGCAAAGGGGCTGTTTGCACTTGATGTTCCTGGACAGGCAAGAAATGCTTGATTTGCGCCAAGAGAGATGTGAAGATCCTGGAGCAGGTCCAGCAGAGAGCTTCTGTGTTGGTCAAAGCTCCAGAGTATCTCTTTCATCAGGAAAGGCTGGGAGAGTTGAGCCTGTTCAGCCTCAAGATGTGAAAACTGAGAGGGGACCTCCTCAGTATCTCTAAGTATCTGCAGGGAGGGTGCCATGAGGATGGACCAGACTCTGCTCGATGGTGCCCAGCAGCAGGACAAGAAACAAGGGGCAGAAGCTGATGCAGAGGAAATTCCACTTGAATATGAATAAGAATTTTCTCTGCAAGTGACCACGCACTGAAACATATTGCCTGGAGAGGCTGTGGAATTTCCCACATTGGATGTACTCAAGAATTCTCTAGACACAATCCTGTGCCATGTGTTTTGAGATGACCCTTCTCGAGCAGGGTGACTGGACCAGATGACCCTCGGTGGTCCCTTCCAGCCTTACCTGTTCTGTGATTCTGTAAACTATACAGGGAACATTCCATTCCATTCCATTCCATTCCATTCCATTCCATTCCATTCCATTCCATTCCATTCCATTCCATTCCATTCCATTCCATTCCATTCCATTCCATTCCATTCCAGTGAACTCCCAGTTCACAGGGCTGGTGGGGTCTCCAGTGCCCCAGTGTTGGTGTTATCAGGGAGGCATCTCCCAGAGGTGGCCCTGGCACACAGCACTCCTTGCAGCCTATTGTCCTCTATGAATACCTCGAGGAGGTCACATTCCCCAGTCTCTGCATGCCATTGCAGGTTTCCTGTCTTCACCAGCAGAAATGTATGGACTACAGCGAGATTAGTCAGGAAAGCCAGGCCTCCCAGGCTCTGGGCTCACTGTCAACTGAAAGTCTTGCTTCCCTCTAAAACTCTGCCGACCTGATGCTTTATGGGAAACAAAAGGCTATTGAAAGCTGCTTCAAGCAAGAGATGAATGCAGAAAAGTGTTCGTTGCCTCCAGGCTTAGTATATAGGTCAGGTAAAAAGTACAGCCTTACTAACCCTTTGTAAATAAGTAATTAGGGCACTTAATGTAATTGAGAAGCATAATGAATAGTAGCAATAGAAATGAACTGCAAAACGATTCTGTCCTTCAGAGAAATGCATAGGTATGCAAAAAGCATTTGCTGGTATGTTACTGTGTTTCTGAGTGAGAGTAGTTATCAGAGAGACAGAAAGAAATCTTAGGTTTTCCACTCCAGTGTCCTGCTGAGCCGGATTTGGTTCCAGCAGTGCACTTTACAGTATTTCATTACCAGAACTATCAAAGGTGGGTGTAATATATACTTTTTAGACTCAGGTCCAAGAGGCTGAGTGGGTGTAGGCTGATGGAGCACTGCTGAAGGCAGCAGAGATGTGCCAAATTCCGCTGTCTGAATTAGCTAATGCACACTCGGGGCAGCACATCCTGCTGGGCCCTGCCAGCCTCTGCGAGCTCAGCAGATTTTGTCATCAGTTGGAAAAGACGGTGGCAGGTTTTGTCCTGCCTCCAGCTTTCCCTCCACCATCACCCTGCCTTTCAATTTCTTACTGGCCCTGTAATGGGGTAGCATCTCCCTGACTCAAAAGCTGTTGTTATGAGTCAGTCTGTTAAAAGTCTGTAATGAACTGACCGGGTATCACAAGGACAGAAACCCTTTAATTATCTTATGTTATGCTATTGGAAGTTGTTGCTGGTATCAGAGGGTTAGATACATCTGAATTTCTTCAGGCTGAATTTGAAGATATGGTTTCTGGCATTTAATAAATGTTTATAGAAATTTCATAGACGTAACTCCTGAATTATTATGAGACTGGAATATTCATGAAGTATAACCCTAAGGGAAGCAGAGTATCTGGATATTTAGCCGCTCCACCTTTTTCTTTAATTAAAAAATCTCCTTTTTTCCTATTAATATTTCACCTCCTGTGCCTGCTGAAAGTCTAATTCAGTTGTTCTTCAACTGTAGAGCAAACTGTTCATGCTCAGCTGTGGTCAGTCCTGCATAAGGATAAATGGGAAGTGTGGTCCCAACAGCATCCTTCTGGTGGAAAACCAGAAGATGGTCCTCCTACCTGTAGACAGGTCATAGCTGGTGTTACCTCTTAAGCCTGGCCCCAGACTTCTGCACCCTGTGCCATGCTCACCAAGCCCACATATTCTCCAGAGCCCAAGATGTTGCTCCTGACAAGGATCAAGGATACCCCAGGAGAGCTGGCAGTATAGTATATTTGGGATTGTATTTTATGTGCTCATCTGTAATATAGTCCCCTAGGGTAACTTATATATTTCTAATTTATTTTATGTATAATCTTCTGTGCAAACTACAATTACAGATTTCTGTACTGTCCAATAATGTAGTTGTCAAGCACGACAGTGTTTTCAGTTCAGATTTGAAAAGAGAAGAGGAGTCAATCAGGCATGTAAATGTGTTTAATCTTCATAAAGGAGCCTGTGTTCCAGAAGGATTTTACTGGTTACTAGGGTTTCTCCTTTAGGCTACAGAGGATCAAAACTGCCTGGAGTCCTGGGCTACAGCCAGGTTGTGAGCAGTCAACCCATCCATCCAGGGGAAGGAGCAGTAGAGTCTTCATTGCAGAGCAGGATATAAAAAGGCGCAATATAGGGCAGAAAACCTTCCCCTGTTGAGTCTGTCCTTCCTCCAAGGTGCAGTCTCACTGCTGTGAGTGGTCTGCAAAAGAACATGGCTCACCCTGTTCTCTTTGCTCTGGTTTCTAGCAGTTTATCAGGTGACTGCAGCATCTCAAGTCACAAGGACAGGAGAACACTCAAGCCAGTGTTAGGAGTAGCTATGCATGCACATAAATAATGCACATGAGTCCTGAACCATATGTGGAACTGCAAAAGACCAAAGAAAGTAATTTCTACAGTAGTTCAAACAATGACTATTCTGTTTTTAAAAATATCTAGGTTACCTAAGGCTTATTTGAACCAGTCTTAAAAGACAAATAAAATCATATGAAGAAATAAAATTAAGCCTTCTAAACGGAACAGCTTTTGGCAAATAGCCTGTTTTATAAAACAAAGGGTGGATAATTCCTCTCTGATACGTAATATTGGTCTAACAGAAAAGACTCTCAATTTAACAAAGAGCTAATTCAAGATATTGAACCCTATAAGTAGGGTTGTTTTATGGAAGTTTTCAAAGGAATTAGTACTTTTTTCTTTCTTGAACTTTTAGCTGAATGTGGGCTGAAATATTTCATGACCAGGTTAAACATTGTTTAAAATGTGCCTTTTTAAAGCTCTTCATTGCCTAGGTTTTTGCTGTCATGTCTTTCTGCTTCTAAGTAAATGAGAAATCTTTGAACTGCTCTTGTTGCGTGGTTTGTTCATGTGCTTTTCTAGGTAAAACCTTCTGCATTCACATTTAACCATGCAGGAAATGTATTATTTTCCCTGAAATAAGCTTAGACAAATGCTTTCTGTTCTCCCAAGCCTGGAGTCCCTCAGGTATTTTACGCTTTAAATAATTGCTTCAAATGGATGAAAAATGCTTTATGCTGAGACAGTCTGGTTTAGGCATAGTAGTTTTCTCTTGATCTGTGCCCTGTTCTTGGGCTCCCAAGGACAGGAGAGGATGGCATCCTGGCACTTTGTAGGAGACACTGCTGATGCTGTGGGGCTTTCAGCACTGCCACCAGTGTGTGTTTAGACATCCTCTTCCTGGCCATCTTCTGCTTTGTTTTTCCTCCTTACACTAAGAGTTTTTTTCTCCTTTCACTAATTCATCCCAAAAGACAGACTTTGAGCCTTCTCACAAGCCCAGCTGCTTTGCAGCCCCTCGGCACCTTCCATCTGCAGTGCTCTCAGTGAGCAGCCACACAAAGTGTTTCCCTCCTGCAACGAAAGGAGGGGCTCCAGGCCTGTCTGGGCAGGTGGCAAAACACACACATCAAAATGGGTTCAGACCCTCTGGGAATGAGAGCTCTGGTTACAAAAACCACGTAATCTGGGATTTCCCCAGATTTTCTCATTGGTCTTGCCACAGCTCTCCCTTCCCCCTGGCCTGTGGGATGGAGATGGGGGGATGTGAGGTGGGTGGTGAGGGGCAGTGCAGGGATGCACCCATTAACAACACGGCTGCTGTGAGCAGGGCTTTGCTTTTCCAGTGATTTAGCCCATGCAGAGTGTTTGATGCAGAGAACTGCGCCTCACCCATCTCATGCTTTATTAGGCTCTTTCCCAGCTCAGCTGTGCGTGGTTAAACAGACTTTGGACCCTATTACATGACCTTTTGGGTCCTTGCCTGTCAATTGAATTGCTTCCCACATGCTGCTCTTCCCATTTACAGCTGGCACCAGACCTTGCCCTCTCTGTAAAGTATCATGTGAGTGTGACCTGCTGCCATTGCAAGTGGAGCTTTTCTGTTACCAGCTATCCTTACCCATATTCCTTCTTTACTGAGAAGGCAGACAAAACCAGATGTGTTAACAATTTGTTTTTTGTTTCCCCAAAATAGCTTAAAACCCAGACCTTGGATTTTTCTCCTGAACTATAGACATACTGATAAAGAGAGATTATTGTTTCCAAGTTGGTTCTACTGTACTTAATTTGCCTTGCACCAGTGTATAGCACTCTGTCTAAATTCAAGGCCACCTCTGTGGGCTGGCTGGGGGCAAAAAGCCGCAGTGCTTTATGTCCCTCATATCTGTCGCCAGAATAATCAGGTTATAGGTATTTGCTCCCAAAGTGCAAAGGCATGGAAGGAAAAAGAGAAACCAGCCAGGAGACTGCTAGGGCCCCACCCTCCCCTGCCTCGGTAGCCTCCACTTCACTGTGGCATTCCACAGGGTTCATGTGCTAGGAGTCATCCAAGGTTTGTATGCTTAGCATTTCTTAAGTGCTGGGGTTTGTGTTATCAGGTCGTTCATGCCCTACTGCAATTTACCTGTTAAGTAATAATAGGATAATTACTTGCTGTTGCTTGTTCTTCCTATTGCATATGTTGAAGTTCAACCCCAGCCAGCAGCCAAGCCCCACACAGCTGCTCATTCAGTCCCCCACCAACAGCATCAGGAAAATAATCAGAAGGCTGAAAGATTAGAAAACTCGTGGATTGAGATTAAAACACTTTTATAGGGAAGATAAAAGCTGCGCACAAAAACAAAGCAAAACAAAGCTTCCCAAAGGGCAGGGAAGTGTTTGGCCATCTCCAGGAGATCAGTGACAGTAACAGTGACATGGGAAGACAAACACCATCACTTCAAATGCTCTCCCCCTTCCTCCTTCAGCCCCTCTTTATTTATACTGAGCATGATGTCAGATGATCTGGAATACCAACCAATTCCAGGTTGGTGGAAATACAAAAGCAGAAAAGGTCTTGGCTCTGTGTAAGCCCTGCTCAGCAATGACAAAACATCTCTGTGTTATCAGTGCTGTGTTCAGCACAAATCCAAAACACTGGCCCGCAACAGCCACTTGTGAAGAAAACTAACTCTTCCTCAGCCACAGCCACCACAACATGAGCACAATCATTCAAAAAGACCCAAATAAACAAAGTCCTTTAATGTAAGAAAATGGTATGAGAATTAACATCAATTGTACTGTTTTCAGTGAGTCTGGAAAAGGAATCAAGTATATTTTAGATAGTTATGGGGCTTACCTCTGCAAAGTAAAAGGAACAAGGCCCATAGAGAAGTTTATAGCTTTTATTTTTTGCACATCTACAAGATGTTAATGGTAAGTGAAAATACTGTTGATTTGAGAACAAATATGAGTATTTTTTCTGTTCTGATAACTGGTTCATTTGAGATGCAAAACAAATGCTAAAAAAAAGCAATTTTTCACAAGGAAAATTCCTGTCGAGAGAACTGCAGTATTTATTCTTTGGCCATGATCACATTTTGTACTCATGCATGTTACGAGATAAAGTCAAGAACACTTTTACCTACTGTTCTGACATATATCATTGCTTGTCTACCCCACAAAATGTTTGGTGTGTCAGAAGGGCATGTCTGTCCTGCTCTAGGATCCTCTTGGCAGTGTTTACTGTGGAGGAAATAATTTTATTGTGTGATGAAAGCGGACCAAACTGGTGTTTGCATTAGTTTGCATGAGTATGCCTTGTTTTCTTTTGAAGAAACAAGTCCAAGGCTGACCTGTTAATCAATGCTGTCAAAAATGCCTTTTAAAGGATGATATTTTTTTCATTTTACTATTTGGTTTTTTTTTTCAGCTGCATGTTTTAGGAAGGGGGAACATGAATAAGATGATTCCTTTGAGTCTGAAATGACCTGGAACACTCCCAGCCCTTTGGGCAGGCATTGCTGCTACAGCTGAGGACTGGAGCTGCAGCTTTCTGGTTTTTGAGGAGCCCTCCTGACCAAAGAAGAAGACTGAGTCTCTGCCTTGTTTTTCACGAGCTGGCACAATTAATCTGTGTGGCTGAAGAAGCTTCAAATGTAAAGTTTTCCATAAATAAATCATTAAAAAAAAATCAACAACAACCCTTTTAATGACAAAGGTAATTGTGACTTGCAAACGAAGAATTGCTTTAGAAGTTGCTGAAAATTACCATCGTATTAAAAAAAAAAACCAAAAACAAACACCCCCCCCAAAAAAAAATAAAAACCAAAAAAACAAAACAAACAAACAAAAAACAAACAAACCAAACAAACAAACAAAAAAAAAAAAACAAAAAAACAAAAACAAAAAACCAACCAAACCTTGATTCATAAACTCCATTAAAAGATAGTTTTCTGTTCAATGCCACAGCTGCAAAGATTCAGCTGGGGGGCAAGGCTGGGGGCAGGGAAAGCAGGTGCTGCTTTTGACTTTGCTGCTAACAAACTTATTAACAGAATAACACTAAACTAAATCACTAATAAAATTGAACTAAATCACTTATCTCTGCTTTGCATTCCACCTCCTTGTATTTCTGACCTTGGTGGGTGCAGCTTTGATATAAGCTACAGCATCTCAGCAGAGCCCTGCACATTTTAATTCTTGATCATTGGATGATCTCAGCGTGGCCCCTGGTAAATCACAGACTATTAAGTTGTCTGGTGGCCTCCCTGCTCATCCTTCAGATGAGGGAAGGGGCTAGGGAGGCTGAGCCACCTCAGACCCCTAAGGCCACATCCCAGTGGGCAAATAGCATGCAGCTCAGGCCTTGCTGGGTGCAGAGGTGTTGGGACAGTGCTATGACATCCCTGGTAGCCGGATTGAGTCCTTCAACAAGGTCAAAACCCACCCTATTTCCTCTTCTGCATGCACTCACCATGGCCACCACCTCTATGTTTTCTCTACAGAGACACAGCTCTCACTATCTCTCTTCAAGGTGAGGTGTAGACTGAGCCCGTGTGGCATGTGGGAGCCAACCTTTCCCTGAATCCCGCCTGAATTAATCAGTTAGGGTGGTAGGTCCCTGCAAACCCAAAAAATCACTGGGATGTGGCATTCAGCTCACTTCATTTGGCAGCCACAAGCTTGTCCTGCTCACGTTCAGTGCTGGATGACCTGTACAGCATCCTTAGGCTCTTGTTGAACATTTTATATCATCTTTTGGAATATTTATTGAAAACATATTAAGTAAGATTGGCCCAAGTCTCAGTTCTGTGAGAACCCTGCTGGATCTAGCCTCAATATTAAGCATGCTTTAGGACCTACCAGAGATCCAGCTTGTAATTTTTCTTCATGCACAATTAATGCAATATTGTTTTGGAAGCAAAACATCCATGTCTAGAATTTACTGGTGTTTGAAAATCATCGAAAGGTAGAATGGCCTGTATTGGAAGGACCTTAAAGGTGGGAACCTGAGCATAAATCACAACTTCGTGTTAAGGCAAGACTTCTTTCCTTGTCCTTAAGACTCTCAGAAAGACATATGAATAGAAATATGGCAAGTGGCCTGCTAAAAGTCACAATGGTTTGCTCGAGAAGCCTGCAGACGGTGTGAGAGCAGTGCAGGGAGAGCAGTGCAGGAAGAGCAGTGTGAGCCCTCCTTGTCTGTCTTATACTTACAGCATAATTAGGATCACATAAATGCCACTGCTGTTAACAACCATGGTGATGACTGTTGTATCAGAAAACCCCCCCTGCTGTCTGCCTCCCAGGTGTTTGCACTTACATATCACTTCCCATTAAAATGGTCTGCAGCAACTGCCAGGGGTGTCAGAGCTGGGTGATGAAATTGAATTAGTTTGAATAACTGAATAAGTTTTAGATCTTGGACTGACAGCTTGTTCATATAGATCTTAAATGCCCAGCAGCAGCATAATTTGCATTACCAAGGCATGGCTATTCAGAGCAGCAGGGCAGGGCTGCACATGGTTGGTGCTTGCTCTTAACCTTGCTGCCTTCAGGAACCCTGCCTTGCAGGGAGAGACACAGATGGATTGATTGCAAATAATCTCCTTCTCCTTCTCCTTCTCCTTCTCCTTCTCCTTCTCCTTCTCCTTCTCCTTCTCCTTCTCCTTCTCCTTCTCCTTCTCCTTCTCCTTCTCCTTCTCCTTCTCCTTCTCCTTCTCCTCTTCTCTTTCCCAGGAAGTGTACAATTCCTTGCAGAAAACAGCATACATTCCAATTAATTCTTATTCTGCCTGATTCTGCACAACACAGGCAGGATGCTGAGGAAAGCAAGGTTTCATAAAGGCCTTTTGCATATAGCTCATTCTGAAATCTGGCATCAGCAGATGAAATTCAGACTGAGCAAGCAGATTTTGAAGAAATATTTAATAATTTATGACGTACTTGGTACTTGCATGGCACCTTTTATCCATTGTTCTTAAAAGACTTCAGAGATGTCAATAGATTATACAAACAGAATAATGTCTTATTATAATCAAGCCATTTTTCATGTTCATAAAGAGGCAGGAACTTCATTCCTAAACAAATTAATTGCTTTATCTATAACAAAAAAAGAGAGTCTGTAAGAAAGTGGGAGATAAAAGTAGAAATCTTAGTTTCCATCTCTTGCTTGTAAACTTTTTTAAGGAAATAGAAAGCTTTAAGACAAATAATTATTTTATGCATTAAAAAAAAACCAAAACAAACAAACAAACAAAAACAAAAAACCAACCAACCAACCAAACAAACAAAAAAAAACCCACCAAAAACAAACCCTCCTGCTTGACCGGCATTTATTATCCATGGTGCTCTTAAGGCCTCCCACACATGGTGGATATTTGTCTTCCTGCTCAGTACCCTGCCAGCTGAAGGGGTTTTACCTCTATACAAAACAGCAACCCAAAGCCTCTGTGGTTAGGCTCTCCTGCAAATATTTTTCTTTAAGATGTTATCAATAAATTAAAAAATGTCTGTAAAGCCTTTTCCCCCAGATGAAAAACAAGTAATGGATGACCACGAAAATCAAAGCCACCATAACCTCAGTCTCCTCTGGAGTTTAATTTTGTTTTACAGATTACATTATTTCTCTCCATCATTCATAGTATACTCAAACAGATGAGATGAGATGAGATTAGATTAGGTTAGTAAATGTATGAGGTTTTGCAGCTAAAATTTCCAAAAGCCCTTTCAATTTATGATAGATTAGCCTTTAATAAAGTGTAAAAACCCACTAAGAAGAGAAATCTGAGACTCAGAACATGGTACTGTCCAGCAGTGTCCACTACTTAGAAGGGCTGGTCACATTTGATATTTCTATACCCTTTAGAAATGTCCTTTAGCTGATGGTAAATACACCAGAAGTTCATTGAGTAGTAATGTGGTGGATGTAGCTATGAAGGTGGGTTCAAAAAATGTCCAAAAATTTCAAATGGCATTCAGTAAGATTTTATGATTATTTTACTGTAATCCTTTACCCAGAGGATAATAAAAGCACCTGATTCTGGCTTGTACATACCACTACTTCACTTTGAATTAAATGCAAACGAAGAAATTAAATTGAACTATTCAGAAGGAAAATTCCTTAACTTACAAAGCCTTTCAAAATAGGATGTTACGTGAAGTACTTACCATTAAAACATTGTTATTCACCAGTACTTACCACATGGATTTTATTCTGATATGCTATTCTAAACAGCTGGGTTAACTGTGTTTTCTTGGAAAATGCATGGGTTTTAATTGCAGTTACATTACCTGCATTAATGACATGGTAGGATGTGGGTAAATGTGCACTTGTGCTTAGGGCTGTCCAGTATTTTCCACTGCAAGAGGCTGCTGCTGTTTTTGTGTCACCAGGCTTTGTCCAGCAGGAGCACATTGGCCTTAGACAGGTGGGTGTTTTGAACTGATGTGTCTGGGGAAGTGCCATGGGCAGGGGGCTGTGCAGCCATGGTAAGGCAGCTCCTCTCTGCCCGAGAGCCCCCAACACCTTCTCATTTTGAAATTTAAGATGTGCTTTGCAGCAGTGCAAGATTTTGAAATGTAGTGGGGGAATAAGGTGGTGTTAGGCCAGTCCTTTTCCAGTGAAAGTCCTTTTCACACTGACTGAAACACACACTTTAGGACATATGCAAATATGTGGTCTAAGTAAGTTTGATAGCATCTGATAACAATTCTTGATGCTGTTATATGCAGACAGACAAGCTTACTATGGATTTTACCATGTAGCTTTGCATTCCACTTTTCTTTCCTGGCAGTTTGCCTCTCTTTCTTTATGTGTTATTTGGCTCAGTTCTTGCTTCAGTTACAGAAGTCTCCTTTCATTTTTCCTTTAAACACATAGACTATTGAAAAAAACACATAAAAATATACAAATACCTGATAGTAGGCAGCCAGGCTCTTTTCAATAGTATGCAGCGATGGGATAAGCACACACTGAAATACAGGAAATTCAGCTAATACATAAGAAAAACTATTTTTTTTACTATGGAGGCAATCTAATGCTGGAATAGGTTGCTGACACAGTCAGTGATGTCACCACCCATGGAAGTACTTAAAACACAAGAGGATGTGGTCCTGGGCAGCCAACTCCAGCTGACACTGCTTGGGCAGGGGAGTTGGATGGGATGTCATCTGCAGGTGCCTTCCATCCTCAGCTGTCCTGTGAGCCTGTGAATACCTCTAGTTTCTCTAAAATGCACAAATATATGTTGAAAAATAATGACTTCATTATTTAGTCTATGGACCTGAGTTTATCTCGGCCAGTCCGTGCTGCTGCTCAGAAGAGTTTGGCTAACCTGTGTTGGGGGGTGTTTCAGCTTTCCAGTGCTTCCTCTCTGGCACAGCCACGGTCACAAAAGGAACTGAAAACATCCTGAGACAAGAGGAAGGAGGAAAAGGATGTGGTTCAACTCCAAGTTGCTGGGATTGAAGACTTTCCAGGCCTCTTTGGCAGAGCTTATGGTCAGGGCTGGCAGGCACCATCCTCCCCTGTGCTGAGGAGCACACATGACAGGAAAAGAGAGCAGGAAAAGAAAGGCATTGCCATGTGCATCATGCCAGTCATGTTGTAAACTTCAGGGTCCCATTCTGCTGAAACTTCCCTCCACTCTCTATTCAGGAGCACAGAGCAGACCTGGGAAAGGGACAGCAGCTGAAAATGCTGTAGGTAGTAGCCCTGGCATTAACTTCCACTTAAAATAAAAATAAACACATATAAGCCCTTCACAGATAAACGAAGAGGAAGTCTAAGTGAAGAACATCAGGCTGCTTTGACAGCTGCAGTAGAGCTGATGACTGATTAGAGATGTATCTTCACTGAGGCCCAATTACAATCAAGTGTTTAATTACTTCTGACCAGCATCAGCCCCATGGGCAGGAGGCAGCTGGTTGCCTCCAGTCCTCATTCCCCAGAGTAGTAAGGGAAAAAACTTTTCTGGCTCTGTAGATTGTTTGTCATTGGCACAATTTGGAAATAAATCAGTCATCATTTTTATTGCTCTAAATATTACACTATTATTTTTCCTTTAAGTGAGGTAACCTTTAATTAGCTTTATGAGTGAAACCAGACCATCTCTCCTAAACTACTTAAATTTAGTCTCATAAGGTTTTTTTGTTTTTTTTTTGTGGGAAGGTAGCAGATTTTCTAACACCATCTATGCCTATCTTACTCACTGAAGAGCCTGCTGCTCTAAGTCCTCCAATTGCTGATGTTGCTTCTTCCCATGACTGTGCCCTTCATGCTTAATTTCTGAGGGACAGGTGAGGTCTCTGAGACTACTGGGAACCTTGCTGTGCCTCACCCCAGCATCAGTGCTTCTTCTTGGGAAGGGAGTTTGCTCCTCGCATCCAGCACAGCCAGGATGCAGTGTACTGGGGTAGCTTTACAGGCCCGCACTGCTCCGTACAAGTTACAAGTTACTGTACCAAGAACTGAATATTAGCAGCTAGATTGGCACATAATCTCAAGAGGAGTATTTTTTTTTAATAGACAAAAAATATTTAATATAACTTTAATAAATCTTATATATCACATATGTAAGCAACATGAATATTTGTATCTATATTTTTCCATATATTTTTATCTATCTATCTATTAGTAAAGCTGGAGCTTTATGGTCAATTTGCCATAAGAGGGTTTCTGAAAGTAGTTCACCGATGCTGGAGGCATCCCATTTGCCTGACTGTGCCTTGGCAGAAGGATGTCCTGTGAACATCCAGGCAGCGCCAAGGGCAGGGCAGGAGCTGTGGGGAAAGTGGGGCTGGTGTAAAGTGGTGGTTCAACTTGTGCCCAGCCTGTAGCTGCAGGTGGAAACACCAGAGAAGGCACTGGGGGGCTCTGTGAACCCCTCCCTGGAAACAGATGACCTGTGGCCCTCACCCCCTGGGCAGCAGTCTGATTTCCTTCCTCCTCTCACACCAGCAGCTCTTTTTCTTCTTTTGTGTTATGGGAAGGTCCAATTTTGTTCCTGGCTCTTTTTGCTTGAAATAGGAATATCCATGTGCCTGCCTTGTTTGTAATTTCTTCACAAAAGAGAGTTATTTTTCCATCCAACTCCCTTTCCTTTGATGCTCTGTTTCTGCCACCTGACTCTCCAGGCTGATGGAGTGGTGCCTTTCCTCAAACCTGCCAGTTACGCTGGGTAGTTCAATGGAGAACGTATATGACAGTGACCTGGGACCTTGTGACTGCCCTTGTCCCTGCTGCTAGTTTGCAGGTAGCCTAGGACAAAATGGCCTCAGTCCTCACATTGCCTGCTCATAAAATGTGTCATCCAGCCTATTCTCCTGCATCAAAGTAGTCCCAGTACTGCAGGTAGCAAGATAAGAGGGAAAGTAGAGAGAAAAAAAGCATTTTAAAGGAACAGCCTAAATCAAACCCTTGCTGAAATACATAAAGGTTCCCTATGCTCTCCAAATCAGGTTGGATGATCTGTGGATGCAGGCAGTCTTCTGGGCTGGAATGGAGCAAAGACCACTTTTGTGCAACCACCACAGGTGACTGGGAGCATCCTTGCTGGAGGCTGATGCTTGTAAGCCATACCCCTTCCTGCAGCTCTCACAGCACCTGTGTTTTGCAGTGCCAGCCATAGGAATGGTAGTGACTCTCAGGTGTTCCCTTTCTCATGTGGTGAAAGTCCCACAGACATGCCAAATCCATCTAAAGGACTGTCTCGATGATCTGAGCTAATAGGGCAGCTTTTCATTTCCAGCATTAAAGCAATGGGGAAAGGCTACATTCATCTTTATCCAGGTTAGCAGAGCATTTGTCCTTTCTCTTATATGACACAGTCACAGATTCCAAAAGTGGAAAATTAGTTTTTATTGCTTTTAGACCAATTCTAAGTAAAGTTCTTTCCAGCATTAGAGCTAGTAGTTCAACCTTCAGATAGACTTGTTTTTTTTGTACTTTCATTAAAAAAAATAAGAGGGACAAAAGATCTACTATTGAGTTGCATTTGTTATACAAAATGGCATATGCATTAAAAAGCAAATACTCGGGAGACTATTTCGTTTTCTGTCAGTCAGCCTAATGCATTTCATATTCTGTGTATCAAGTGAGATCTTGTATCAGCTGTAACTACGGGTGAGACTGGACCATCTAAACAATCTTTGTGTTGAGCTGGTTACACTGGGGGATAGAACCAAAATTTCAGCCTGTTCAGCTCAAGACTTCTCCATTTCAGAAAGCCCCTTCCTGCAAATCAGATTCCCCTTCACTAATAATTGCTGTGACTTATATCAATAGGTGTGTTTGCCTGCATAGGTTTTTAAAGACTGAATGCAGGTGTACTACAGTTAGGAGATATTTAAACACACAAGTTACACTAAAGGAGAGCTATTTGAATGTAGATGTGAATTATTTAAATCTTTAGTAACTGGCCACTCTGGGTAAAGTGTTTATGACAGTAAGTAAGGGGGATGCAATTACCCGCTGGTCTCAAACATGAAATCTCAGTTAACTGCATTTTAATCCTATTAGTACAACAGAGTCAGTACAGCAGAGGATGAACAACACAGTGTTACAGCCTGAATCAGCCAAGCCCTATTGCTTTGTCCTTGCTGTTTCCAACATGCCTACGAATACAGCTTTTGGGTGCCACAAGGAGTAACCGCTATGTCCACCAGTTACTGGAATATGAACAAGGACAGTGGAAGCAGGTCTTGAGCCTGCAATTTACATTCACAGGCATGGCACAGCCTTATGCCTGCTCAGCTCTGTCAGGTAATTCCTGTAGATTTACTGGCTTGGAGTTCTTATGGAGTATCAACAGCTGTCTGGCCTGGGTTAGTTTGAATGAAGCTCAGCATCATTTTTAATGTGGTTGGCAATGCAGTTTCTTCAGGAGCCGCCCTGTGGCCCTGCCCAGAAAATCTGTCATTATGTCCCAGTTTTAAAACAGGGAGCTCACTGGATGAAATTGTGTTTCAAGTCAAGTGTTTCCCTGGGTCAGCATCTCAGTTGCCAGCAGTAATGCACATCAGCTCTTCCAGAGTGTATATCTGGATCCAAATGCTGCTCTCTCTACTACCTGACAAATTCAGTAGTTTTCCAAAGTTCACGTTTCTTCACCAACAGTAAATGTCAGCACTTAACTCACCTGCTGCTTGGATGTTCCTGTGCTTATAAACATGAGCTGAACTCTCTGGACTCTGTTCTGTGAGTTTTCCCCCATTTGTCAGTTACTGCAGAACAGAAATTCTCCAGGGACCTTTCCCAGGACCAGAGACAAATACATCACCTTGCACATTCCATCTTGCCACTGTCCCAGACTCTGCTTGAGAAACAAAGGACCATCGTCTGCAACAAGGTAGTAAAACTGAGCAACTGGAGTGGGGAGGCAGCAGTAATGATCAGTGCACTGGGTGTGTGTTTTCCAAAGAGGAAGTCCAGTTAACTCAGGGAGGTTTGCTGGCTGAGGTTGACAGGGACAACCAGTGCTGCCCCTGTCAGCTATGAATGACACTTTGCTTAAATTCAGTGCAAATATTTCTGAAACACCTGCTTGTCCTTTCTCCAAACTAGGTGAAAGGAGTCCTAGGACTTAAATCATATCCCCAGCCCTGTTCAAAAATTTTATTTAATGATGGTCTGTTGCACAGCAACTGCTTGTAAAACATCCTGCAATAAAGGGGTTGTTTTTGCTTTGAGCCATGCTGGAGCTTTGCCCCTGTCTGTCTGGTTCTGCTGCCTTGTATGCAGTGCTGTAGTGCTTCTGCACTTGGGCCAGTATGCTTTTGTAGATGGACATAATTCTTGGTGGAATTGCATGGGTCTGAGTGCCCAGGCAGCAGCTGGGAGGATGATAGACACAGTAGCAGCACTGCATAGGGTCATGTATTGTCTAGCTAAGGACTTCAGCATATTGAGGTCTTGAGAACAGCTATGGCTGGGGCAAAATGTTTTACACATCAACATTTCTGCAGTCTTTAACATGTACAGGTAGTGCATCTAATGCTATGTCACTATCAGCATCTATGAGAGTAGGACGACTAATGAAATGGCATGCAGCCAGGTAAATTCAGAATGTTACCTCTTGTTTGGATAAACAGCTGGGTTGTCCCAGTTAGGAACTCTCCATTTCTGTGGACACACTTCTTCCACCAAGGGAAGAACAAAGTGCTTGTCTCAGGTGGGTGGATCATTAGCCTTTAGTTAAGGAAGATCAGACACCTGTCCACATCTATGTATAGCTTTGGATAGTTTTGTGGGCTGTTGATATCTGCTTTAAGCCTATAAGTTTATTTTGTGTACTGTAGGCTCCACACAGTTGAGAAAATACACTGGGTCAGCCCTGAGGACTATCTGAAATCTGAAATTTGTCTCTGGACATTTTCAGTCATTGTTTTTTCCTTATTGTGAAACCACAGTGCTACAGATGAAAAGACTTGGTTTCTATCAACATTTTTCTCTTCTGTTTAGAGAAGAGATTTGATTATCAAAGAGGAAAATGTCCTTCAGATTGTGGGTTGCTGTGGTACAGGCCGACTCTGTTCTTGTGCTACCATCAAAAGGTAAAATTGGCCAGCAATACCATACAGCACACGAAGAAAAGAAAAAGAAAAAAAGAGGGTCAGGAGAAACACACACTAGCGCACACAAGTCCTTGAACTTACACAAAGAGATATCATGTTACAATTTGCAGTGTTTCCTAGGAAACCATTTTAGTGTAAAAGGAACTCTTTGTCTCCTGCTCTTTGTAAAATTGTTTGAACCACTGTATCTCATAAAATGTTGCTTCACAGACAATTTATGCAGCATTTAATGAAAGCTCAATCTGCAGTTTGCTGCACCATCAGAAGTAATATTTCTATAAGTAGTCTGAATACTTTAGATTGTGTTTGTTGAGGATTGATAAGATTGTGTAATAATTTCCAGAAGTCAGAGGAACGAAATATTCTAGGTTTGTGTTTTTTTTTTTTTTTTTTTTTTTTTTTTTTTTTTTTTTTATGACATGGAGCGCCTTTCTCTAGCAGCAAGGCTGTATAGATACATAGAAAAAAAAAATCACGAAGAAAACCCCTCCCAAAAGGCAGAAATTGCTTTAGGAAGCTCTTATCAGCACCTTTTTACTGGCATGTTTACTGAAGCAAAAGTGAGTTTTGGTTTCTTGTCCTTTGAACACCGAGGAGGCTTGGACAGGGTTTCCGCAGCCAGGGCTCCTGCTGGCCGGTGAGGGCTGCTGTGGGCGGTGCCCACGCACGGATGGATGTGGGACACCCGCTAGCCCAGATCCGGCAGGCTGGCAACAAGGGCTCGTCTGCCCTGAGATACCTGTGCCTGCCACTCCTGCAGGCCGTGCAAGCTGCTTCCCCAAGACGGCAGTGTCTCAGCTGATGCTGGTGGGGGGGTTGCCGTGTAGGAGGGGTGGCCTGGAGAGGGCAACCAGCCCAGACCCGCTCTGCAGAGAGGTGAAAGCCCTGAGTACTAGGCAGGGCTTGCAGGCCAGAGAAAGGGGTGGGTTTCTACTTTGCCAGTTATATTCCATTATTTATCATCTTCCTTTAAATCCAGCACTGGACATCTGCTATTTCATTTTAAGGAGTATAAATGTGAGGGCTCACAGGGCCTCCATGGCTGCCAGCAGGCTGTCCTGTGCTTCCCCAGCACTTTGCTTAAAGAGCTGACCTAATGAGTTTTGTTTCCTCCTATAGTCCCTGTCATTTACAGTAGCTATAATTTCCTGTCATAGCTACTGTTTTCCTCCCCCACCTCCCTGTGATATTGCAGGATTCATCTATAAGGCTGATGTGCTCTGACTGCAGCATGCTACATTTGTCTTCGTCTTAATATATTATTTATGATGCTATTATTCCTTGCAGTGGGCTGCCTGCCACGCTCTGCATACAGTTGCTGGTCTTCCAAATGCATTGCGGCCAGCAAAGGAAAACACTGATCTAATTGAATTAACAGTGGTTCTGTTAGCCTTAATAGAGTTTGTCATGAAACAGTAAGCAGATGTGACAATGATCTTGGTTAGTCATATTTTTGTCCCTACTCCTAGACATGGTTACTGTTATCCAGATCAGTGGGGAGGATAATTCTCCTTTGCTGATCAGTAATTGTGCTTACCCAGACATGTGGCAGTCACTTTGGACTGATAGCTGAAATAAGCCAGGGACTTGAATAGCAGAAAGTTTTATATTCTGACAATAAACTTGGCTAATTAAAACAAGATGCAGATGGTACTGCCACCTAGCAATTTTCACCTCACTTACTCTGACTCCAATTATAGCCTTTCCCTACTGACTTACACTGTTTAAATTACAGTCAGGGGATATGTTACTATTTACCTCTTTCTATTCATACAAAGATGTCTAACACGTCATTGTACTGCACAAGGCATGTGAAGATGGACTTAGTACTTACTCTGAAAACTATCTCCACTTTTTAAAAGGAAGGGGGGAAAGTAATAAAAAGACTACTTAGAGACTCATTAGCAGGCACATGCATCAGCAGGAAGCATAGGAATATTACACACACAATGTGTCTCTCTAACACTTGTTCATTGGAGCAGGTGCCATACTTCTGGGAAATTAACTTTAATTGGATAAATAGAAAACTGGCCTTAACTAAGCCAGTTCAGATCACTTTCTTAGCTTATTATTTTCTTTATACACTCTGAAATGCTTGATGTTGATCCCTGGGGTGATTTACTGCTCAGTGTAAAATATGTTTACAAGGAAAGGGTAAGACAATCATTCATCAAGAATGGGTTAGGTTTGATTGATCCTGCCTCAGTGCAGTGGGGTGGGTAAGACTATCACTTGAGGTCCTCCACATTGCTTTAAACAAGCTTTATAAACAAGCTTTAGGGAGCAAAACGCATGCCTAATCCAGGGAGAGAAAAGCCTGCTAATTCTGTGGCAGAGGAATTATCAGAATTGCATCGCTGAAATTAGCCTGGCCATCATTGGGACCATGTTACTGTTAGTACTGATGCATTGCTGTTATGGCACTTTTTTTCTGTCAACCCTTCCCCTGCAAACCAGCCGTGTGTATGGCCATCCTGCTGGCAGCAAAGTGCTCTGAACTGCACACACGTGACCCAATTGCCTCATAATTTTTCACATGGGGAGCTCTCAGGTCCAAAAATATTCCCTGATGTAGAAGCTACACTGGGGCAAGACTTGCAGTTATCTTTGAAACTACATTCTCATGCAGTTTGAAATTTATGTCTGTTGGACGGAGAGGAGAAGAACTGGGCAGTAGACCAGGATTTATTTACAGAGACTTATTGTTTTGAATTGTTCAGCTGAGTTCCATTTTGTGTAAAAATATGGATGCAAATTAATGCTGATTGGAAGGGAACTTCCATGCATCCTCGATGACCTGTTAAATGAGGTCAACCTGAGTACCATTAATACAATGAGTAAGATGACACTAACTTGAGTGAAGTGCTCAAAGCGTCCTTGCTTTCTCTTGGCTTTCTTGTTTGTCCTGTTCAGCCCCAGGGAGCTTCTGCAGTGTGGCACCAGCAACCCCTGTAGAGGACAGATCTCATGATTCAAACAGAGAGTGAGTAGCTCAGTGGCCTCCTCCCCTGTCAAAAGCCACCACAGTGTCACTGCCTCTTCTGGGTGGGAAGCTGTGTTCCCAGTGGAGGAGCCATTCCTTGGCGGGTTGCTGCTGTCAGTGCCTGCCCTCTGCATGGCTGGCCAAGACCCCACCAAGCCAACGTGTTTCCTCCAGTTCCTCTCCTGATCCTTCCTGCCCAGCAGAAGGTAAGGCAGACCTCTGTCAGGGGATCTGTAGATGTCATCTTGAAGTGCACCTTTGGGGAAGTATTGCAATGAAATAGTGCCTTAAGGGGCTGATTACAAACCTTCCCTTTCGCAGCAGATTTTGGACTCCTGAGCAGAGCAGTTACAGACCCCAAATGGCTTGTGCATCAGGGCACTTTCTTTCCCTCCCTCCTTCATGCCTATGTTTTAAATAGATTTTCATTGGTATTAGGTGGAGGAGCTGTGCAAAATGAGACATCCAGCACCACTGCTGGGCATTATTGGGCCCTTTTCTCCAGGCTTGTCATGTCTTATGGAGGAACATTTATATTAATTCTAAAATGGAGGTATATAAATATTTGAATAGTTTCTGTAGGTGCTGCTTTATAACAAAGCACTTCAAACAAATATAAAAAGGAAAGTTTTATATATAAATTACAAAAAGAAAAAGAAAAAGGAATTTCACAAAGGATTGGCTGCAGGACAGCTCCAGGTCCCTTGGCACCAGGAGAGCTTTTGCTTTCCCATTTGCTGCAGCTCTGGGAGCAAGCAGGTCAAATGCAGCAGAGAGTGGAGCACTGTGTAACCATGCAGTGCCCCCAGACCCCAGGCTGGAGAGTCCCTCAGCATTACCTGGGGCATGTCCCAGTCCTGGCAGACATCCTCCCTGTGTGCACACCACACATCTGCATGCCAGTGTGCCCAGCTTAAAGGGAGCTAAAGAGAGAAAAAAACAGGCAAGTATGTGGGCAAGGCACTGAAAAATGATGTCTGCAATGCTCTGTATTTTTGTGTTGCATGTGTGGCACGTATCACAAAGGCAATAGGTCTTGAACAGAGTGTACTGGCAGTGCAGAAAAGCCCAAATATGATATGAACAAGGGTAAATTACTGGATTAGATCCCTTGCATTTATGGGGTCATTTCACAATGCCTACTCCTTTCACAAAACTAGTCCACTAAGCCTAGTAATAGCCATAACCAATATTTATTTGTACTGTAGTTAAAGGCTATGCATAAGTGATCCGATTTACATAAAATCAAGGTGAAGAACTCAGGTATGTTTTAATGACTCTCAGGACTAGGGAGTCATTAGTTTTACACTCATTTGTTATTATCTGTTCACTGCTGTTTTCTTGCAGAGTAAGTCTCAGACATCTCAACATCCTCTAAATCAGGCCTGTGAAGCACAACAGATTTATGCCTGCTGAAAGAAAATACAGGTCACTCTGTTATTAATATGTAGAATCTTGAGAGGAAATCATATCTGTATGATGATCTATTTTGGTGGACCACATGTTCTTAAATCCTAGCCTTGCTCTTTTAAACTATTAAGTCTGTTATAAATATTTGATGATGAACAAGATTATAAAAGCAAAATATGAACAGAGGGAGAACAAAAGTGTAATTTAATTTTTAATTAATTACCAGCACCTTACACTAAAGTCCATCTTCTGTAATAGGCAAAAAGTAACAAAAATCTTCCTCACTGTAACCTGATCTAATTGATCAGCATTGCATTTGTTTGCACTTTTTAAAGGAAAAGGATAAATTGCCTAGAAACAAGAGAACCAGGAAACAAAAGAAGGTAGAACAGTCTGGTTTATTACCATATGTAATCAAGAGCTTTTATTTCCCATCTCTCCTCCTTTTTCTTTTCCTTTCCTGCCTTTTTTTTTTCTTTTACAACCGACATTAAGTTGTGAATGATATGTTAGGGGCATGTGGAAATGAAGGGAAACTGGTGACATCACAATACTTTACAACTTTACAAATGAGAGTCTGAATTTGTTGCATCTACCAGTGTATAGCAAGGGTGGAAAGCAAAGGCACACATAGGTTCATGAACCCCTCAAAATAGAGGGTGGAAGGGAACTGGAGCTGGGAAAAGATGAAAACATAAGACCCACCAAATACAAAATGAACATTTCAAGGTCAACCCAGTAACTGTGGTGTACGTTGTGAAGGCAGATCGCTGCACAAGCTGTTGCCATGATTATCCATCTCTATGTTTTGGGAGAATGTTTTGAGGAATAATATTAAGGGAACCCTGCTTCAGGTGCTTGGTTGGAGCTTGGTAAAAAGATGTTGTGGTAAAAAGGTGTTGAGTTGGTTCTTTTTCAAAAAAATTACCTTGCTACCTACTGTTTTTGAAGGGTTTTCAGTTTGTTTTTATTAAAACAACAACATTGCTTTGGATACAGATCTATCTATTCCAGTCTGCATAGTTCACTATGGGTGAACAGAATTGTTTCATAAAAGAAGCCATGATGAAATGAAAGAACATGCAAGCACCCTTGTTACACACTTTGGTGTAGACCATCCAGACCTTATATATACCATCTATAAGCTAGTGGACTTAAAATCTGTCTTTTCAATCATTCAGAAACAAAACCAAAACCCTGAAAAACAAATGGAAGTATAAAATTTTAAAAAACAAATTGAAACAGAAACAACCACCTTACTCAAACATACTGTTCAGTAGATATATATATATATATATATATATAAAAAGCTTAGAAGCGATCCCCATCATTTTTCTACAGTATGTTGACACAGTTATTGTAACAGATTAAAAACACAGCTACGTTTTTGCTTAAACTGAAAGACTGGAAAAGAACTTACACACCTGCGCGTGCACACACACGCACACACCTGTGCACGCGCACACTCCCACACTAGCTACATGCACAGTCACACAAAAGAAACAAAGGAAAAAAAACAACCCCACGTTTTTCCCCAAAGAAGTATATGCAGCATCCTTCTGGAGCAGCAGGTAGCTACAGCAGGAGCCTGCCTGCCTGTCCTAGCTCCATGTGCCCTGCATGCTGCAGGATGTGCGGCTGGGCTTTCTGCAGGGCTTGGCCCCTCTCACCAGTGCTGTCCCCAGACTGGGGATGTACCAGCTCCATTGACAAGGGTGTTAGTAATTTTCCTGCTGCCAGTGAGACTGATCTCCACGATCTCCATGCTAACATGCTGTAAAGGGGGAGCGGGAGGTGGGGGAAGGCAGAACCCCCAGCATGGTGCCTTGGGAGCATCACCACCTGTGGGTGGTTTTGAGAGAGGACTTGGCACAGCTAGAAAGTCAAATTTGGAAGGTATGGTGGTAGCCTAATTTCTTTAGGGATGTGGGGTTATGAAAATAACCACCACATTCTTCTTTCAATGTCTTTACTCCAGTTTCTGAAGGGGCTTGGAGGAGGAAGGATCAATAAATATTTGCATTACTCAAAGGGGAAAAAGAAAAAGGTTTTACATACTACAGCTCACAAATATACACAACTGAGGGTGTAAGGCACAAATTTACATGTGGAAAAAAACAGGCTATTCACAGATATATTCCCACGAAAAACCCGTGTGATAAGACCATAATTTATGCATGGTAACAGCCGGCATATTAGCTAGTTCACACTGTTTGAGGATTTTGTTTGCCGTCTCACATGCAAGGTGAAATGAGATGGCACATCACAAGCTGGTGCCTTCACAGAAAGTATTAGCTACTGACAAAGCCATGTTGATAGCAATGGTGCACAGATGTGCAGCTTTTAAGTTTCTCTTGCAGCTGCTTTAGGAGTTATGAACTTGCTGTATTTGTTGCTGTCTTAGGTCAGAGGCCCAGCCAGCTAATTAGCTGAGAGACTTAAATAGATATCCCCTTTTTTTTTTTTTTTTTTTCAGCTAACCAGGCAGTCCAGGCACAAAGTTCAAAAATCCAGCTCCAACTTATCTAACTCAGTGAATTTCTTGGAAAAATAAGAGTTATAATTACTCCAGTTAATGGGTTTCACGTTAAATAGGTATAATTTTCAAGGTACTTCTCTGAAAAGCTGCTCATGGGATGATAATGCAGGTCAGTTCCTTAGGAAAAACAGAAGTCGAACAATAAATAAGAGGAGTTACTTGTGTTAACAGTCACATGTTATTAAAAGAGAAGGGTAGCAGAAATCTATGACATAGTTTNTTATTTTATTTTGTGTGTTTTTTTACATTTGTTTTGCTTTTCAGAGCACTCTTTCCCAGTTCAGGAATGACTGTGCAGTTAGGGGCAGGGGGTGAAATGTCACAGTCATTTTCACTTGTGTGCTTTTGGCTCAATGTTTTTGATGGAGAGTTAGTCTTTTGAGCAAAGAACTGGCAGGTTGTGGGGGTGAATCCTGCAGTTGCAAACCTTCAACCATGGGTCATATGGCTCAGGTTTAAAAAAATATTCCACTTTTCCCAGAGAGCAGAAATCCAACACATCTTCAGCTTGCAACAACCGTCTTCTCAGAGGAGCGAGTCATAACAGTTGCAGAACACTGGCTTTCGAGGGCAAGTTCTGCTTAATTGCCATCCTCCTCCCACTCCCCCTCCCCCTCTGATTATGTACATGCATCGTTGGGCTTCATGGACGTGGAAAGCGGAGCAAAGGAAGGTTTGGGAGGTACGTCTGGCTTTAGCGAGGGCGTGCGTTTCAAGCCTGACCTCGTCAGTGAGCTGTAGGCAGTGAGACTTGGCTGTCGGGATACAGTCACAGCCTGTGCCTGAGCAGCGTGGACCTGTATGGAGTCCACTCGCTGTGGGGCCGGCGGCGGGTTGTCACCCCGGCCAAAGCTCTGATTGCGGGACAGGTGGGACGAGTTGGAGGAGTTAGTGTTGTTTCTTTTGAGGGTAGATGCCTGATGACTTCTCGTGAGAGAGTTTGTGGGGTAGCTTCTCTTGTAGTCCACGTTGTAAGCAGAGGAGTGCATCTCCAGCCGCTTGCTCAGCCCACTCTGTGACAGTGAGGCACCCGGGGGCCCCAGGGAAGCCTCCCGCTGGGGGACTTTTGGTGGCATGCTGTCGAGATTTTCCACCAGGTTAACTCCATGGCTGGGGCTTTTGCCACTGAGGTGGTCCTTGATAGTTTTGTACTCAAGGGTGGCATTCTGGTCCTCCACAGACATCTGAGCCCCATCACTCATTTTTGACTGGTCAACATACTCATGCTGGTAGCCTTGCTGGGCTATGGGCAGGACCACAACACTCGGGATGTGGCTGGGAGAAGCTCTCAGTGGCAGGTCAGTTGGGATCACTGGTGAGGCCATCGAGGGGATATCTTTTGCGCAGGCATTGATGAGGTTCTGGTTTCTCTCCCATTCTCTACTGCCTCGGCTGGGCTTTCTCTTCTTTTGCAGGGTTGGGGTGGACTCAGGGGTTGGCAGGGCAGCCAGGTCCAGATGGTGCTGGTCAGCTTTGATTAGCATCTTGGAAGTGCTGCCTGGGGTAGCCAGCTTGCCATTGTGCATCAGAGGCGTGAGGATAGCTTCAGGCTTTGGCTCCTTAGACTGAGCATCTCCAAAGAGGCCACTGAGCTTGGAAACACTGCTCATGGAGCCGCGGCGGGAGTGGGTCAGCTCCTTCTCCTTCCTCTGTGCAACAGCCATGTCTCTGCGGCGGTGGTCGCAGATGCAGTACACTATGATTCCCGAAAAGACGGCCCCCATGACAAAAGCAAGAATAACAGCAATGGCCAACAGGGTGACTGGCACCAGCTGATCGTGACCTTTCAGGTAACTCTCGCGAATCACTCCTGCAATAGACAGCATACAGAGGTTAAACAAATTAAGGACAAAAGAGGAGTGGGGAGGCGGGAGATGCTACTGATCATTAACTACTTTATTCAAAGGCATGCCCCTAGGAAGCGGTTTTGTTTATTAGCTTGCTCAAGTTTGGAGACATACTCTACCTGCCAGATACATCATCCATGTGCAGCCTTCAGCTTTTGGTACAGCCTTCAGATCTGGAGCTGAAGACTACTAAGTTCAGGAGGGGAAAGGAATTGTACTTGCAAGTACAATTTTTTTGAAATCCTGGCCTTGGGCAATTCACACCGACTTCAGCAGATTTATTAGCTCTCCTCCTCTGACATACTGCTCATTCCTCACCTTCCTCCTCCTGATCTCTCCTAGGTCAATACCATCTTATTTTTACTATGGTAAGTCATTCACATTGAAAAGCCTTTAAAATGAGGAGAGTAAACAGAATTGTGGTGAATACCAGAGAAGTGTTTCTCACATTGTTTAAAGCTTCTTTCTCTGCTCTTCATTCTGTTATCTTTGTCATGTGTTTAATAAGTCAGTGTCACATGCCTGAGCTTTAGAAGCATGTTTGAGTAACTATGGAAGATAGAGAACAGTACTGAAATTTATTTAGCATGTTAGATTACTGTCGTTGCTATTTTAATTTTAAAAGCTCTCTCTTTTCTGACCACACGAACAGGTTGACCTCTGTGCTGAAGCCTATGCTTTCTGTTCTGAAAGACCTGACCTATTGCCTTGCCCTGTGGTCAGAGGTCACTGTCAAATCCCTTAGCCATCCAAGCACCTGATGTCTGAGGAAGAACCTTTGGCAGAGTGCACCTCCTCCATCTGAAGTCCCTAATTCAGCACTAATGAATACCCTGAATTTCCAAAGAAAGCTGGGTTGGTTTTTTTTTCTGGTATGGGTGCCAAGCCAGCAGCACTAATGAAACACACAAAAAAAAGACTGTAATTTGGTGTTTTTTTCTGTTTCTGGTTTTGTTCTTGCTGTTTACAAAGAACAGCCGCAATTTGACAAGGTACTGAAGGAACATCTCTCACACCTCTTCTTCCAGAGAGGGCCCAAGTGCCAGGGGATGAAAAGTTCCATATACTCAAAGGAAATGTAATACTTGTCCTTTTACAGGAGAGACAGCAAGGCAGAAAATACAACTCCAAGGCTCTCCTGAGACTTTATGAGGATACAGAACTTTCACAATGTTAACCAAATTGTAAAATAAGGTATTTTCATGTTTTTGGCACAGAAGGTAATTACAATCCAGAACCAAAATGCTCCTCAGCAAACTATGTAAAAAAAAAAATATTTAAGAGTTGCCACTATCTCACAAAAGCCTTTGATAAGTATTCTGGCTAAATCTAGTATTGTTCCCATTTTTCTGCCCCAAGTTAATTTGCAGCATTTAGGTGGACAAGGGATATTTTCATGCAAGAGATGAACTTTATATTTAAAAGCAAAACAGCTCTTGAAATCATAAGCACCTGCATGTGACATCACAGCTGGGTGACACAGAAATTATTGTGCTGTGACAATACAAGGTATTATGATTTCACAAGGAGAATAAATAGCAAGAGGAGATGATCACTTAAGAAAATAAGATCCGGTATTCATATAAATGTCCTAATAGTAAAATGTAAGGACAGGAAAGTAAAACTCAGAAAACAATATATAATTAAAAACAATTTTCAAATTACGTGTTTCTAAGAAAGACCTATTTTAAAGCCCAGAAGCTTCTTCAGAAGCAGATTCTTCTATTCTTTGTCATCAGCACTTAACAAGCAGCAGTAAAATCTAGTTCTCTAATTGGAATTCACATACAAAATTGCTTTAAGTCTAGTGGTTACAGCACAGTCAGCAGGAACTGTATTTCACTGCAAAGCTGTTGGTCTCCTGTGATCCTTCACCTGTTGATATTTACATGCTAGACTTTTCACCATTTTGTGGCCAAATTTATTTACACTTGTAAAACTGTTTGCAGTGATTAACTGGAGAATCAGATACTGAGTCTTAAATGGATGGGAAGAATGGTCATGAAGTTAAGGAAACCTTTACCTTAAAAAGTCTAATTTAATGGATTTCTGTGCACAAAATTCTCAGACATGTCCCTTTGAGCACTTATCCAATATGTTTTGCATGGAAGAAACTCAAAATCTCTGCTCAGTGCCTACCTAAGGTTGTGAGCACCTACAGTGAAAGCCAGCATGGATTCATGACAGGAAAGTCATATCTTACTAACTTAATATTCTTCACTGAAAGGATGGCCAGTCATTGAAACAAGCTGTCTATGGAAAGTGGTAGAATTATCATCTCTGAAAGTGTTCAAGAAGCATGTTAATATGTTCCCTAGGGGCATGGTTTAGAAGAGATCAGTGGTGGTAGGTTAGAGGTTGAACTTGATGATCTTGGAGGTCTTTT
>WEIU01003357.1:1901-26419 GCA_013389925.1 Aegithalos caudatus | reverse complement strand
CAGACTTAGGGAAAAAAAAATCTCAAGTAACCAAATCAAATTGCAATAAAGCTACCCATGTGAGTTATTACTTTTGATAACTTCTGGCCAACATTTTTTCATTGGAAATAATTACAGAGCAATTGAAAATATTAAATATATTATTGTGTAAAGAATTGATTTTAATGCTTTTGAAGTACTTTTCTTTCTCTTCAAGCAACTTTCTAAGTATAAGTGAGATGTATTTCCAGGACTCTTTTCCCTGTAGGAATTTTATTTCCCTTCATAGAATTTTAGGCTGTGGTAGTTTCTTCAGTAAGCTTCAAAACTCTGCCTCTCTGCCTCTAATTAGTTAATATTTCTAAAGAGCTTTAAGAGATAAAAGGCTATATAAATGCTAAGTGTTGCCATTTCGTTTTGCAGAGGTAAATCTGATTCTCTGTTTTAATGAGGGAGGCCATAGCTCATCATCTTAGCTGATTATAGAACTTACAAGAACAGATTGCCCATAACCATTGTATACCCTTCTTTCCCATTTTGAAAATTATATTGCTCACAGCTTGACTCCTTAAAAGGTAGAATTATAATAGTTTTAATGGGTCTGAAAAAGAATATCAACTAAGACTGGTTGCTCTGAAGAATTCTGCTCAGGTTTATTGTCAAACCAGTCAAAGTAGCATCAAAACGAACAAACAAACAAACAAAAACAAAAACAAAACAAAATAAAAGAAAAATAATAATTAAAAAAAAAAAACAAACAGACAAAAACAAACAAACAAAAACCCAAACAAACAAAAACAAACAAAAAACTTCATTAACTTTTGCATGTACCTAAAATGGTAAAAGTCTAGACAAGGTGTCCTTGGTTTGTTTGTTTTTTGGTTGGGTTTTTTTGCGTTTTTTTTTTGTTTGTTTGTTTGTTTTTGTTTTTTAATTTGGTATATGATGTTATTGGGGGCTTTCGAATTATTTTGTATTAATTCCTTGAAAGATACAGTAAGAGCTAAATTATTTTTCCTGCTTCAACCTGTCTGCATCTGCTATGTGGATTAATAAAATATTTGTTTCCATGAGTGCTCTTCTGGCATCATTCTCACCCTTTCTTCTCAAGCACAGAAGAAAATAGCTTATTTCTCACACATCAAATATTATTTTACAGCTATAATGGTGAAAGAAATAGCAGGAAGAAAGGAAGAGACTATCTCAGCTGTTTAAGAGATACCAAAGTGGATCTGGAAAGGTTTTATTGAAAATGTCAACTTTATCTCCAGTTTATCTCCTCTCAACTTATTTAAATACCCTGACTAAAAACATTTGCACTTGAGCTTCTGTGAGATTCTAGTTCATTATTCATGCTTCCTTTTGGCTATTATTTACTGGACATAATTATGTTAGTCTAATCTCTTGAAAAGAAATTTCAAATATAAAGTGAAAAAACTATGAGCACGTGAGGAAGAAATTTTTTATAATTATGAGATGAACTTCAACTTTTGATAAACTGAAAAAAAAAGGAAAAAAAGGAAAATCTATTCCTCTTGCACTATACTTTTGTTCTCACAAGTGACATTTCATGATATGATTCATAAGTGCTGTATTTTAACACCAAATTAAGATCTGATTTTTGGCTTAGATGAATCTGGATGCCCAAGACACCANAAGCAGCCCTCAACTCTCGCACTAAAAATATAGATTAAAGACAGAGTAGTACTTGAGCAGTGTGTAAAACATGAACATAAGAAGATTTCTACTAAATTTTGATTTCAGTGCTCATAATTCTTTTTGTTATAATTGTTCATTACCAGCTGTGAACTGATTCTTAAATAAGCTTCCTTGAGCTATTAGTCATTGATGCCTCATTAGTAGTGTAAATACGGCGTTGTAGTGTCTGCCATCCTTGCTTGGCATTTGAGGGTTTAGCCAAGCAGTTTGTTATTTTTTATTTATATTTCCAGGACTGAGGAGAAAAAATGTTCCCCAGATGCAATTCTGACTTCAAAACTTACTGAAAGTAGGAGCCATCATCCTTTAAGGGCTAATAGGCCCAGAACTAGCTACATTGCTTCAGGATTCCTTCTCTTTTCCTCTCGAGTGAGAGATACAAGCTAATAAAAATCTATAGGAATTTAATTTAGCGAGATGAAAAATAATTTTAAAATTTCTTTTTCAGTTCATCATTCATATTTTAAACAAAGCCTTTCTTTTGTACTTTCGTGTTCCACGGTGACTCAAGGTGACATGTGATCATGACTTTTAGAAAGTCTGAAAAAATAATTACAATATTTTAAGTGAAACCTCCAATATTCTAAAAGAAAATATTTTATGGGGTTATTGTTTTGAGGCTTTTTATTTATTGGTTGCTTTTTGGTTTTTTTTGGTTTTTTTTTGTTTTGTTTTTTTTTTAAAGATATGTCAGAAGATAAATCACTGCCCAGCTAACTGTAACACTAAGTAGTGCCAAACTTGGGATGTGGAACTATCTAATTTTTACAGGCATGTTTTTTGATTTCTATTGTAAAAAAAAAAAAAAAAGGAATGGGGAAGAAGAAACATTGTGGAGCCAACTTAATCTGAGTAGTATCACTCCCTAAAAGGTGCTGCATGTTTACTCCACAGCTGAAACCAGTTTTTGAAATGGAAGATTATATTTTCACATGACTGAGAGACCCCCCCTGTTTCACGATGCCAACTCTGTTAATTTCCTAGTAAAAACTGCAGGAAACGTCAGTGCTGTCCAAGACTTCACAATCCTTTGCATCTGGAAAATCCCCACCCCTGTCATCATGACCAAACCACAGAAGGTCTTAGGTAAATTAAGCCAATACAGTCTATTAGTAAAGAGATCAGTGCTCTCACTTTTGGGCAAATTCCTTTTTTTTTTTTTTCCTATTATTATGACACTCTGTCATTATTGATATAAAAAGAACAAGGAACATGTGCAAAAGTAAACCACATGCTGTCTCAGCTAGCCAAGAAAATATATACCAGATGGGACATGATGAGACAAGCCATTAGACTGTATCAGCTCATCATGGAACAAATGCAGAAGAAGCCTCAGGGCTTATTTGCTAAACCCATGGTACTGACAACACATGGGATTAAAGTGTCCACCTGCAAAACTCTGTGAAAATATGCCCTTTGCTTCCACACAAAGTGTAGTCCTGGATTCAAGGTGACTAGAAGTAATAAGACAAATTAATAATAAGAAAAGTTTCTTTTCTAAAACTGTAAGAGTTGGAGTGTGCTTCACTCAAGACCTTACTAAGATTTGTATGGGTAAAAATAAAAAAAAAAAAAAAACCCAAAAGGGTAAGGAAAGCATGGTGAAGCCACCTTCCCAGCCTGAGTTACTAGCCAGGAGATTTGAGTTACTGATGTTCTCCTTTTCAAAGCTGTGGAGCATCTAACATTCTAGAGATGTTGGGACTGTCAGTATCAGGATTTATCTTCAGCAAGGACTCTGAAGAGATGCTACTCACAACCTGAGATCATGCAAATCAGCTCTTTCACCCAGTGCTTGCAGCTTAGCTTTAGCTACCTGGCAGGTCATGCTTCTCCTTATTTCTCATAAACCAAAAGACTAGTGACCTCTGTCTTGGCACCCTTAATGGGGTAAAACCACCCTTAAATTGATCTAAATCTAACAGACACAAAGTCACGCTTTTATCCCCTTTCAAAGTTTACCTGAAGTAGGGCAAATATTAAACCCACAATCTGGTAACTCCATTTTAAATGCTGTTCTGCTAATCTGGCAGAGTGTAGACATACAGTTCATTTCTGTACTGAGATTTTTATAGGACCTATTATAAACTGTCTCCCTCCATGTAAAAAAATAAAACCAACAACTGAAAATCAGTAACAAAGGTTCACTCAAATGCAAATTTTGAATACTTAAATAGTAACTAAAGTGTTACAAAGTTCTGATATAAAAGAAAAATTACTAATAAAACAGTAAATTCAGTGTATAATTGGAAGCTTTTGTACATATTTTTTGGGATACTCATAGATGTATTTCTGTCCTACTGAGTAATTCCCACTCTTTAGATTTATCATCAATTCTGTGATTCTGTGATCATCTTCAAATTACTTGAATATCTAATTTCCTTACTTTTATTGCAGCATGTTTATGAACAAATAGCTAAACTCCATTTATTTCCCAGTAGGAATATTTTAGTAAGAGACTACTTCTGATTGATGAAAGCAGAATGAAAAATAATTTAAATATTTCCTTTTAACCAAGAAATTATTTTTTAGTCTCTTTACTTATTTGATATAAGTTTTCAGCTAAAATGAGTCTACTGAGGGCTGTGTGGGGCTATAACTGGTAGAATAACATCTGAGTCTAAATTTTTATCTCATCCTGAGTAGCTGACAAGGATTATCCATTTATCTATTTCCAGATTTTCTCTGAATTCCAAGAAATATATGGTAAAGATGAGAACAAACCTATTGAGAATACAGGCCAGACACCTTATAGGTTAGTGAGCATCACTACTTATGTGAGCCTCTAGAAAAAGATCTTATCCACAAATCCTATCTTTCCATAACATCTTTCTTTTACTTCAGTTTACCAGGTGAAATATTTTTCTTATTTTAGCTTGTATTAGTCTAAATTCAATTAATCAATAATTTATTTTCAAAAAGCTTCTCAAACCTAATGAAACACATAGAAAATTTTATACTGAAGTCAGAAAGCTAAAACAATTTTATTCATCATGTTCAGCAAAAGGCTGGTTAATAAAATTTGGAAGTCACAAGTTAAATTTGAGAGTCATTTGATAATTGGGAGGAGGTTAAGGAGTCTGCTACGATGATGCAATTTCATATTTAGAGGTGTATTATGTCAGTGGAAGTGTTTCATTATGAGCTGTTGATAAAGTCCTGTCTTACTAACTGGATGTAGGATTATCACCATTTATTTCTGTGTATGGAATTTCATTTAACATTTTCTTTGCTTTGTAGCTCACCATGTAAAACTATTGTTCCAAGTATTATGCAGTTATTTTAAAACTTCTGAGTGAAAACTATATATGGAGAGACTTCAATATAAATAACTCTTCCCTCCTACCCCTCATTATTTCCAAAGAAGATGTAGAGACTCAATTTTAAAATAATCCGAATAGTCAAAGAATATAATATGGTACTTAAATAGGTACTTAATAAAAAAAATCAATAGGATTTCTTAAAATTTGGAAAAAAAAAAAAAAGAAAATACAGGGAGCAATTTTAAAAAAATATTCATAAAATTAGATTTATATTTCTAGGCAATAGTTGTATTTCATTCTCTGATGGTGCCATATCAGCCAGTTAAAATAAATTTGTCTATAAAATTGCAAGTCGTGCTTTCCTCGTGGAAGACCATGAACCAAGGCATTGGTTTGCAGTAGGATACCTGCAACAGGAGCCATCAGAACAGCCTACAGACAGCTAGATCAGAGCTGGTCACTCAGGTTGGATTTAAAGTGCTAGGAGAGGGACAAGCACTTTGAAATCCAAAACAGATGGACAAAATTGGCAAGATGGATCACATTCTGAAAGTGATTCCTCATTTCCACTGACTACAAGGAAATGAGAGAGTGAGTTATTTTATTTTCAGCTATGTGCTTCATAGACCTGCACACTGAGATAAAGGAATTCCATTCTGATGACAAAAAGCAGTTAACCAAAAGCCAAACAAGCCCCAACTCATTTAGTGGCCGAGTATCTTTCTTTGTGCTAGCCACTACCTGTATATTATTTCACAGCATCCCTCCTAGTCTTATCAAAACAAGATTTCAGCTACAAAAATGAAAAATAAATTTTTTTTGTTATCTTGTGCATTTCCAAAAAAATGAATCCTAGCGTGTAGGTCTACAATTTTTATGCAATATTTTTTAAACTATTTAAGACATTAATTTTGTCCTTCTGTTTCTCCAGTTGTGAAAGATAATCTGAAAAATAGATCAGCCTCAAGTTTGTATGTAAAAGAGAAAAGGAAAGTAAGACCCCCTTGTAACACCTCCCCTATCAGTAATTTCAATAGCTCCATTGGGATTGCAAGAAAATGCTATAGTGCAAGACTGGAATATTCACTTGAAATATAAGCAGCAGAAAAATCAGAAGTATTGATATTACACCTAGAACTAGTATTTGAGTCTGCAAAGCCCATGTAAATCAGGAAAGAGCACACTGGCCAAGGGAGTAAAGGATTTGGCAACAGGGGAGAAGAAGCTGGAAGAGAAGTGCTTCTGCTGCAGGCTGGCTGCAGTCATGGTAGAAAACACATAGGAGCATAGGTCTCAGCAGGGTTTGTCCATGTCTTGATGTGGAGATTTGCTCAGCTATAGGAAAGGTGGGAAAATGAATTTTTTTTTAAATTGATTTATGAGTACTTGAATGTCTGAGTGACTCAAGCTACACTGGTGGGAAGCAGTGCATCTATAACCCCAGAGCACTTTGAGATAGATGCATCACTTTGATGAATCGTTGTTTCACCTCATGAGCTGACTGCACCTGAAGACATATGATTGCAGTTACCCAAAAAATAACCAGGCTGGATTTAATCAGGAAACCTCTGATTATTTAGTCAGAGAGGATCCCAGAGTGGTGGTGCCTGTCCCATCAATGGAAAGGTTCAAGGTCATGTTGGGCAGGGTCCTGAGCAACTTGGTCTGGATGAAGATGTCCTTGCCTATGGTAGGGAGGCTGGACTACAGAACCTCTAGAGATTTCTTTTGTGGGGGAGTGAGTTCCATACAGGTTCCTCAGTAAGAGGCTGCAGTTCAAGCTGCGGTTTGAGCTCTGGGGTGTGGGGGCCCAAGCCCAAGACAGTGAGCAGCCAACTCTTCACATAACAAAGGGCACCTCTGGACCATCCAGGTGACTGCACACTCACAGACATGGCAGGAGCTTGAGGACTCCACACTGTCCTGAGGTTAGACTGAGAGGATAAAATCCCACAGTTTCCTTTGTTCAGGGTGCCTACTCAGAGACACCAGCTTGAGCTGTCATTTTATTTAGTTATTCCACCAAGATAACATTGTTGTACTGATCTGGACATCTGTAACTCTACTATGGGAAATCTGGGGTCAAGATGGTCAGAAAACCTGCTCTGACTGTGAGTCTGAAGTGTGTAGCTTCAAAGAGGCCTCTGTTCCAGCTCAGGTGGTACAAGTGTGACTGTCAGAGTGGCTCCTGGATGGTTAGACAGGGGAGTTTCCTTAACACCATCTAAGCCAAACCATTCTATGATTCTGTGATCCAGTTTTCATATATATTTTTCCCCTGGCTTGTTCCTGCTTCAAAGTTCTTAATTCCAATATGATTCTTAAGATGGGAACCAAATGTGAGTCCAAGTTACAGTAAAATGCAATTTTAAGTCTTGGGCTCACCTTTTCTCAAGAGAAAAAGACCTAAACACTAATCCTAAACTGAAAATCAAACTGTATCAATTTCTTGCAGTATAACTCACTTTCTTAAAACTGTTCAGCTATATTTTTTGAAAAAAGCTGGTGAGCACATATATAATTCAAACAGGTTTTTTTACATGTAACTTTCCTGCCCATGCTTTAGTAGGCTTCTTATGGTTCTCATCCTGATTGCAAATTTGTAGACCTGAATAATTTTAGGTATTTCCTAAATCTCACTAAAATTACATCCTTTTTTTTCCCCCTGCTTTTCCTTTATCTTCACATTTAAGTGTATTTCACTCATCCTGAATCTGCCATTCAAAATGTGTCAACTTGAGGAATACTAGACTATAGCAGTAAATGACAGTATTTTTAAAAATCAGTCTAGACTGTATGCAGTAGGTCTCAGAGAAAAGTGGTTGCCTATGATATATGGCATTTTAACATATTATTCTAAATTACTTCCATCAAGCAATGAAATGGCATTCAGTTCACGAGCATGTGAACAAGCTGTAGAATTTCCTTTGACAACATGCTCCTTGTGAGATCAAACTTGTAAAACATCACATCAGATTTAATGTCTAATACATCAACTTATTCCCTCGCTTTGTTTTTTTTTTTAGTTCTAAAGATTTAATGTTGAGAGGATATTTTCCCCAAGTTGACATAAATATTAGAAATCAGAAGAAAATGTGACTTATTCTTCCTACAAGAATTGTCTCTAAAAGACAGTGCAGCTTAGAAATAATCAGCCTGCAGAAATGGAGAAGATAAGGAAATGACAGATTCATTAAACAGCTGTTTGCATGTCTTTAAAGCAGAAGCAGATTTTAGACAGCTGTATAACAGAGAAATATGCTCTAATAGAGCAGAAAGGAGTAGTTGCATGCAATACAGCAATAATAGGAATAGTTGCAAATTTTAAAATGAGACAACACATTCAAAATGACATGGAAATAACAACATTCAGGATTCTGCATTTTTTCCTCCCTTTGATTTCTTAGTTGTCTTCCAGTCTGGAGAAATAATCTAAAAGATGAGGTGAGCAGCTGGTTTGATTTCCTTGTTTGCAATAGGGGATCTGCATCAGTCTGGCTTGAGCTGGGCAGTGTTCACACGAGGACTGATCTCACCTGTTGCTGCTGTGATGTTCCTTGCTCTATGAAACATTTCAGTGCATTTGGTGACTGGCAGTCCTTTTCTCCTCAGTGAAGTAAAGGAGCTTATAAAAAAAAAAGCCTTGTCATTCATCTTTCTTAGTACAGGGACTACTATATTTAATATAGTTATATATTACATAAATTATTTAATATAATCAAATACATATGTGTATATAATGTAAATATGAATATTTCATATAACCATAAGAAGACCTGTCTGCCAACTACAAGCACCTCAGCACTACCATCTTCCCAGGAGGGCTATGACTGTGACTGGCATCTTTATAGCAAATGAAGCAGCTGAGAGTTTTGAACTTCCCTACCTACACCCCACTTCTGTGGCTATTTATGCAGCATGTGACAGTTTCTTATCCCTGCTTTTATTTTCTATTGCAAAGCTTGACCTAGACTCAGAAATAAAATCCATTACTTTTGTTCTAAAGTAAAAAAACAATTCCTTGGAGTTTCTTACATCCCTAATGATGAATTTTTTTTGCTCTTTACAAGGGCATGTGGCAGTAGGAAAACAAGGAATAGCTTGAAACTGAGAGTAGGTTTGGACTGGCTATTAGGAAGAAATTCTTCACTGAGGGAGGTGAGGCATGGCATGGGCTGCAGAGAAGATACAGTTGACCCTTCCCTGGAAGTGTTCATGTCCAAGCTGGAAGGGGCTTAGAGCAGCCTGGTCTGATGGAAGATGTCCATGTCCATGGCAGGGGATTGGAACCATATTATCTTTACGATCTCTTCTAATACAAACCATTCTTTGATTCTGTGATGTTGCGTAATCCAAACTGGGAGGCCTCATTTTACTTATTCTTGCTTTTTAAACAGTCTTGAACCAGAAATTACTATGATACCACACTCTCATGTTCCTATGCTGCCCCCATGAAATCATTCTGAATAAATAACTCTGAATTTACAGTCATGGTTATTATATTCCTCTTGTGTCTCTCCACATCACCTCTTCATTTACACCAAATTGTAGTTCAAATTGTACCTTGCTTCCTTTTAAATTTGGATACTTGGTATATTGATCTGGAAAAAACAATGCTTTATGGTGACCATGCTCTGCATTGCATCTTCATTATGAACTCACAGACATCTTGCAAGTGAGTGACCTCCAGGTGTCTGTTTTTGGTCTGCCATGATGAGAATGAGTGAAGTTAGAATTTACCTGTTAAATCCCGTCACCAGTGTGGAGGTATAGATCTTCCTTCCTTCATCTTTGTTATGTTAATTTTGTCCAGAAGCTAAGCCAAAAAACCAGAATTTACACTAAAATGCTGCTGATTGTCTGTGTGATCCCTTTTGCATTCTTTGTTTGGTCTTATTTGCATTATTTATCTTAGCTCCCTAGAAAAGAAAATCAATTTTTATAGGAACACATTAACTGCAATTTAAAAGTGAAAAATCCAGAGAGTTTTAGTGGTTCTGATCAAGATTTTAAAATACCATTAAAATTTTTCCAGACTATAATTAGTCTAAGGACAATTTATAACTTACTTTTTTGGATTTAATATTTTATTCCAGGACTGTGCTTTTTTTTTTTTTTTTCTCTGTCACTGAAAGTCTGAATTATCACAGAAATGCGTACCAGAGAATTCCCTTCATTCCACACCTGTATGTTTCTCTCTCTAATTTTCCATTCTAGACTAGTCAGGATTACTTTCCTGCTTTGTACCTCAGCCACTGACAATGCAAAAGAGGAACTGAAAGCTAAAGAGCTGTCCTGAATGAGCAAATACAAAATCCCAGGTTCATCCTTTTACAATACTATAGTGACACTTGCTCTAAAACAAATTCCTAGCTCTGGAAATTTTTGTGCTTCCACTCTTGGCTTTTAGAAATATATCACCTACTTAAACAAAGATGTTAAATCTTCTGTGAACAGCAAAATAATAAAATACTGGTTGATGTACAGATTAGAAGGAAGGCAAAAGAAAGCTTGAATTTTTTTTTTTTCTAGAAGCATAGAAGAGCTCCAATGAATGTTAAATGAAGCAATATAATTAATTTAAGAAAACATATTTTAATTAAAACTTTTCATTTTTTCTTTTCTGTATCCCACTATAAAATATATACAACACTGAATATATATATATATAGGCTTTTTACTTTAAATAGGTTGTTTATGTCATGGGAAGACACCTTAAGACAAAGCTAATTAGAGAAGCCTCCCATTGAGTCATGGGGTACAGGACTTACTTGCTTTCTGACCTCTGTCTCAGAAAGGAGCATAGGTGTTGCTCAATCTAATCTTAGCCCTAGACTTTGTCAATGCTTTATGTCTAAAAGATAGGAGTAATTGAACTTTGTAGAACTTTGATCAAGAATGGCAACGCAAATATATTTATGTAATTATTGTTTTTAATTGAATAAATTGATTATGATAATTGTTAGAGTAAAAGTTCTCAGTCAGGAATATTTACTACACAGTAAAGGTATTTATAACTACTAGTATAGTGCATTATTTTTGCAGCAGTATTTAAGCAATTATATTAAAGCTATCAAAAACAATTATTAAATAGAAATTGATGTTACTCCTCCAAATGAGGGGCTTTGAGATATTTGAAAATATCTTTCAATCAGCCTCGAGGAGGAGCCTAAAGGACATCCCTACTCTAGGGAGGAATCTCTGCACACACTCCAAGAAGAGATTGGTTAGAAGATATTAACAAATGAAAGTGAGCTAGGCTTTTATAGTATAAAGTGATTGACTGTCAGTCATACATCTGCAGGTCAGCTGTGTCAGCTCAGTAGCTATAGATAGGTTTTCAGTACTGTCACTTGTTGGTTCCTTTATGAGGTACTTTGTCTGCAACATCCTCCTAAGTGCCAGTTTCTGTCAGGAAACATTGTCCTTCCACAGGATGTTTGACTTTGGGGTTGTTTAGTTAGGTTGGTTTCAGCATTTTTCAACACCAAAAGCAGCTTGACCCCCATTCTCCATCCATTAATGATGGCTTTGCAAACAGGGTGTTGTGAGTATTGTTTTATCCCCACAGCAAGAACTATGTTAGGGAAACTTTTTCCTTTAAAGTTTCCCAATAATTTCTGTCTGGCATTGTGGGCCATAGTTTTCATTATCCTCTTAATATGTCAATTGTACAGATGATCAGATTTGCTTAAGCCTTAATTAAATACTTGTTACTTCTACTAGGTTAAATGCAGACCAGTCCTATTACAGTTATTATAGCAATGGTAAACCTTGTTAATAATTTGAAATCTCTTCTATTGTTTTGCAAGAACAGGGAGATCTCACTGATTAAACAACAGTACACTTATGTCACTTTAATTGCAGCATCACACTGTTGGCCTGGGATTTAGCTCGGGATTGTAGACATCTAGGAGTAGGTGTTGAACTGGACACCTAATTCAGTTTTCTAGCTAATTGGGAGCTAGTTAATGCAGTCAGTGGAGCCTAGCTGAATGCATCTGTATTAAAGTGAGCTGAGCAATTCTCTAGGCTCTTTCATTGTGTTGGTTACTGTTGAGTATAATGAGAAATTAACAACTCATTTCTCATGTAGGCATATTGAGACGTCCAAATTTAGGTACCTGCAGTCTGGATTTGGGTCTACACTTAATGACCTGACTGGCTGATCTCTTGAAAAGTCAACTATTTTATCCAAGCTGCTGGATAATTTGCAATGAAAGTATCTCCTAATCATGCTGTAATCAAGAAATGGACATATAACGCTGATTTTTATTATAAAACCGCAAAAAACCATTAACAGCTTTTACCATGTTAAGGCTTTCCTGATTGTCTTCTGTTATTTCAACTACCAAGGTGGTGGGTTAGGTCTAAGACATGGGTTCATAGAAAATGAGGTTTAATGGATTTGCTCTGAACTCATGTGTCTGTGCCCAACATCAAGCTTTTGTTTCACAGCTTCTATGTCTTCACAAGCCTGCTTATTAAGAGAATTGTCCCAAGAAAGAAAGACTAAGTTACAGAGGCAAAAGCTCACTGAAAACATTTGAATAACAAAAAACCTGAGTTAAAGCCTAAACAGAAGCATTAGGAAGGAAATCACATTTTAGTATAAGAACAGTTCAAATCATTCTACCTACTCAGGGTCATATGGAACAAAAAATAACCAGCTGTCAGCAGTGAGTTAGGTGGTGGAGAGAAGTGCTATGAAACAAGAGCCTGAAGCCCTTTCCCACTTACATGTACAACATGGAAATAGAATATGTTTCTGGTATAATGGACTTCCTTTCTCTTGTTTTCTTCTCTGTTTTCCATCTTTAACATCTTTAGGTAGGTATCATCTTCTACAAATCCTGAGCTGTTCCGAAAAATCTTTGTCACAGCTCTTTCATAGCACAATATCTACCTTGATTGTTCAACTCTTGTGCTTTTGATCAACACATATCCCATGCTTTTCACCTTTTCCCTTTTTTTTCCCCTCAGTTTTCAAACTGCCAAGATCTCATTTTTATTAATATTGGATTAGGCTATTGTGCTGGTTTGAAAGTAAAACCAGTGAGAGACTCCAAGTCAGAAAATACAATTTAATAGGAGGAATAAAAGTGAAATAAAAAAAATGAAAATTATACAACCTGACACCCTGTTAGTTAGGGTGCTGGTGGCAGTCCAGATGAAGTGCTCTTGTTGAAGCAGTGATCCTGTAGAAAAGGTCTGGTAGCTCTGGTCCTCCAGGAGTCCATCAGGCCAGTGCCCTCTGTGTTGTCCCAGATTATATCCAGGTGGGAATGCTTGGCTCCTCCCCCTGGGTGGAGCATCTCCCAATGGGCTGATATCATTCTATGAGTCATACAATGGGTCCTTGATTGCCCATTAACAGAGATAACACCCAGAGGGAGTTACCTGTGAGTCATGTGGCAAGGCCTTGATGGCCCATTAACAGAAGATAGCCCAGAGGGAGGGGGCAAGGGAAAACACTGCTCCACCTGGTTTCAACAGCTCCTGAGGGTGGTGATAGAATACATACTTAGGGCACATCTTACATTGTAACCTAGGACAGCTATATATAAATCACATGTTCTCTGTTACTGAGTCAAGTGTTCCTTCCAATTCTTTGGCAGTGCTGCAACCAAATCCTTTGGGGGTCTGGCATTACCAAGTGCAGCTTGAGAGGTACAGAGGCCAATTTGCCTTTTGATTTTTCCTTGGGTCACTGGGATTTGCACACTGGAAGGAACCACTGTGGAAGGCTACCTCTGAACTGCTGTGCAGAAAGCCAGGGAGAAAGCCTGGATCTTTCCTCCTCTCACTGCAAAACTTCCAGCTTTCTCCCAGCCTCTCTGTGTGCTACAGTTACCTCCTCACAAAAAAAAAAAAAAACAAACAAAAAAAAAAAAAAAAAACAAAAAAAAACACAAAAGTCTCATCTGGAGGGACCTACTCTTGAGCAGTGTGGACTCAAGCTAGTAAGAGTTGTTTGGTCCCAGGGTAGCATTATTCAGAAATACAAGTTTTGATCCCAAAATTCTGGTTAGGCCAGCATTTTGCCTTAGCTATATCACTTACTCTTCTGATCCAAACTCCTAAGCAAAGAAACCCTAGGTTTTGGGTCAGTTTATTCTAAACTGAATAATACATAGTTTAATTTCTACAAATAATGAAGATATGATCCTACTTCTTAGTGTTAGAGGACACTACACCAGTTATTTAACCATTTTTCTTCTTTCACAGATGACAAAAAACCCCACATAGGTAATAGTGTAAGCATGGGAAAGTAACCTGAGTGTCCTAAACAAAATATAATGTGGGTCACATGCAGAAAGAAACTATGTGTAACTTAGTAATCAAAGGAGAAATATGCAGGTGAAATGTTAGGATATATTTCTGGTTTAGAACAAATGTGATATTTGTGCATCTACCTGACTGGCAGCATCCAAAAGGTTAGAAATCAGAACACTTAAATGACAAAGCTTTGTTCAAGGAGGAGGTAGGAAGATGTTAACTTGCCCTAGAATTTTTGTCTACTATGAATTTTTACATTCTTTTGGTAGATTAAATTTATTCATTATGTATGTTTTAAATTATTATTTATTTAATAAGTTTATTCATCACATATAATATACAGTCATTGTATATATCATATTCATTTCATTTTCATCATTGGCCTGATTCCTTATGCATCTGAGATATCCTATGTATCTGTATATGCTTGTGGGAAAGGAAGAGAAAAAGACATTAAAGAAGAACTAAAAGTTTTCTTTTAACAAACTTTAAATTTCTAAGTAACATACTGGAACTGCCAATTTAAAATCTGGAGAAAAAAAAAAGTTAAAGAAATTATACAGATTTTATTTCTCTCTAATGCAAAGAAAAAAACTATGGCCTAACTCTGCATACATGTCAATTTTGGAATACTATATTTAGTTTTTACTTGATCCAAAACAGTATATAATTTTAATAAAACATTGGGTTACTAAATATCAAGAAAAGATTCTAAGGTTTGTCCACATAGGTATCAAAGTATCTCAATTCTAGTTTTTTTTTTTTTTTCTTTTGCATTAATTCCTCGTTTCCCTTAAGATAGTCTAGGCCAGAAATAATTCTATTGGAATCAGCAGAGTTAAAATTCGTGTAACACCAGAACAACACTGGGAAAACAAAATGCACTTGAAGTTCAGGCATGTTTATGTCTGGACTTTCCACTTTTGTTATCATAACAGAGAAATCTGACCCTCTGAGCCAGAGTTGAAATTCCACTGTGTTTCAGATGGGAAGGGATATCTGCACTGGGAATACTGTCCAAACCCATGATTAGGTTTTTTTTAAAAGCAACACAGACGGAAAACAGATGTTAACTGCTGTGAGAGAAAAGTGATTGGCAGAGAAGAGAAACCAAAAAATTGACGTTTTAGCATAAAGTGCCTTTAACTGGAAATGGCAATAGCACCGTGAGAGAGAGAAGCAATCTTAAAATGTAAGACATAGCTCAACAGCAGCATTCAGGCTGTATTTCCAAGCAGGGACTTTCTGTATTTTGAGGATATTTTGCATATCCTGCACGTAGCTAATAAAGTGCTAAAATGCCAGACTTGTGTTTCATCTCCCTTCTCGTTACCTGCACTTGCTTTTGGATGGCAGAGGACAACATAGAATTACCATAGAAATACCTCACTTATCTTGCAAGCTATTTGTCATACAAATTTTCCTTTAGGGAAAAAGCTGTGTTAGTGATTATAAGTTCCCTTAAAGAGGCATCATTTCCCCTCTGAATCCAGTATTCATAGCTTAATGAAGTTAGAATAGTAATTCCAAGCTAAAATGCCTCACATGTCAAATTTTATCTCTGTCTCTGCAGAAAGAAATTTAACACCAGTCATGCTTTACAGGGTGGTTTTGTATTTTCTTCCAGTTCCCCTAGTGCTGAAGGATGCTAAGGATGCAGTGATTGATGCAGTGGGATAACCCCAAAAACTGTAAATTAGGGTGAAAACAGGGAGAGATGGAAGAGGGCAGTGAGATGTGCTACACACTACAAAGAGTGAGATGTGCTATTTCTGCTGCATCATCACTGAGAAAAATGACACTGTAAATGAAATTGAGACACCTAAATGAATGGAATATTGGGGTTGATTTTTTTTTTTTTTTAACTCCATACTAACTAGATCTTCCATTATTTGGCAGAATGGCAAAACACTTTAGTAAAGTAACCTTAGTTTCTTTTCACTACAGGAATGCAGTATCTGAATTAGTAAGACATACTTAAAACTAAGCACAGCCTTAAGTTGGTCAGGATTTTGCTCCTAAGCAATAAAGCACACACATTGAAAGCAATCCTTTACCTTAAGCTGACAAGCTATTACTGCATAGCAATAAGTTACCATGTTTTTCCTGTGTTCCTTTCTAATTAAGCAGGAAAATGTCATGCTAAGCATAAAGTGTTGGAGTTGTACATGTCCCATTTCTAATGGTATTGAAGTTTAAACCTACTTTTTCTGGGTGTGCTGTGGTTTCTTAGGTATTATATGTGTATTGTTTGAGATCTGTGGATCAAAGTAATGCAACCATTATCTCTCCTGCACCAAACTGGGTAAGAGATAGCAGATTTCTTGCATGACCCATCTCAGATCACAAAATGGTGCAATGTTTGAAGGAGCAGAGCAAAACCACCATCCTCACAAGTGCCATCACTAGAGCCAAAAGCTGCACAAGCTGAGGCTGCGTGAAGAACAGCATTTTTAAGCATCTACCTCGCATCCACACCCATTGCTGCGGTGGTGGAACTGTATTGGTTCCAGGGGGCTGTGGTTCACTTTCTACAAAGTGCAAGAGACAACACAGCAACAGTATTTGCAGTATGACAAAACAAAAAAATACATTTTTCTGACAGAAATTTCAAGGCTGATCTCATCTTTATTAAATGATATGATGAAAAAAAATCTTCTTAATAAAGGCAATTAAAACAATCAAAAAAGAATGTTCTTTCCTAAATTCAGTATCAAATTCTATAAGTGATAGCTCTATATCCTGCCCTGCAGTGCTGGAAGCTGTTTACTTACACTGAGAAATGGCTTTTCAGCCCTCCTTGGTAGATGGCTGCTTTGAAGAAGTGGGGAGAGAATCATGTAGGTAGCATGATACATGTAATCTTAGAAGTGAGAGGGTTCCCTCATCTTATTGATTGTGGGATTTGGATGAATGCTTATTCCCATGGCCTGTGAATGAACCAACACTTTTTATTATTGCCACAATGTCTTAAACCTTTCGAGAGTAATAGCCTGATAAAAGGGACAAATAAAAATACACAAAGAAGTAGTTATCTCAATTGTATCATTCCTGGTTGTGACTAATTACAGGTACTCTGAGAGCCGAGAGTAAACAAAATTTAATTTTCTGCTTGTAGTTGTAAACTCAGCAGAATTTTACGTAGGAGGAAAAAAATTAGTGAGTCAATTTAAGCATGAACATATGAAGATCCTCATTAAAATGGAAACAGGGGAACATTCTGCCAGAAGTATAAAACAAAACCTGTTCCGCACTTTATTATTGCTTAGCATCCAGCTGATCATGTCTTCTAGTCAGTGGGAATTTCGCGCAATTTTTTGCTATTTAAAATTCCTTTTTCTGTAATTTTTTGGGGTTAGTATTGAAACATGTTAAGTTGCCAAAATAGATTTTAAGTACTTTTTCCTCCATATATACACACATATGGACACTTCTGTATCCTCCCACCCCTGTTGACCATCTCCTTACCAATATCCTGATTTATTCTCTTGTAAGCTGGTCAAGCCTTATGTGCTTTTCTAACCAGGGAAAACCTAATTCTGGTGGAGACCTGGAAGTATCCTGAGCAGATTTAAACAAATCACATGGTAATGGAAAGAGCACACAGAAGCTGATGTTGCAACTTCTGCAGTAACTGTCTTTACATGAAGTTTGTTTTCAGGTTTCTGTTGAATTATTTCCTTCTGCTATCTTCTGGGGGAAAAAAAAATTGTGTCAATTTCTGCTGCCCACTTTGTGCCTGACTCAAGCCTGGTTCCAGTGTTGCTGGTCCAGCAGTCTAGGGACACACAATGATCAGCATCAGGGAGCTCGTGTGGCTGCAGAATAAGTGATGCTAAGAGCAGCACCCAGAACATCACAGCCCTGGCTGCTTTGGTTGCAGCTTCCTGGTGATTTATTTTGCATATTTTCCTCTCAAGTGCATGCTGATCAATCTTTTTCATTGGCATTTTGGAAAGAAATCTCTCCATAATTCCCTCAGACAGGTCAGGATAGCCACATCATTCGTACATATTTCATTGCTTTATTATAATTTGGATTCTCTAAATTAGAGTATTTTGACTGAAATTTTGCCTGTCCTACATTGTGTCCTTTTAGAAATGTTTCTCATTTTCAGGTGTAAGTTGAAATAACTCATTGTGTGATTATGATTAAAGCTTGGGTTTATCAGAAAATTAGTGATGAATTGTTATTGTAGTTGAACTATTTTTGTAGTAGAACCACTAAGTCTCTGATAGATGCGGTCCCTAAATACAATCTGCACATTGTTTGCCCTTTTTTGGGGTGGTGGTTTTTTTGTTGTTTGGGTTTTGTTTGTTTTTGTTATTGTTGTTGTGGTGGTGGTTTTTTGTTTTGTTTTTTTTTTTTTTTTTTTTTTTTTTTTTTTTTTTTTTTTTTTTTTTTGTTTTTTTTTTTTGTGGGGTTTTTTTTGGGTTTTTTTGTTTTTTTGTTTTTTTGGGGGGGGTTTGTTTGTTTTTTGGTTTTTTTTTTTTAGTTTTAGTTTTTCTATATGACACTTTTTTTAATAGAAAATTTTATAATTTTTGCTGCTTTTGGTTGGGGCAGTCAATCAAGCTATTTTGGTTCTTATTTCACATCCCATTTTAGCATCATTTTCTATGGTGGAAGTCAGATTTGACCCCTAAATAAGGTAATGAGAAACATGAAGCTATTTGAGGCTGAGGCTCAAAGGGATCCATACATCAGGGACCTGGAGCAGAACCTTTGACGAGTGCTACAAGTTCCTGGTGGTACAACCAGAAAAGGTTTCATGCCTCTGGATGGGGTTAGAGACACTGAGAAGCGAGCAAGGAGCTGCTTCAGGCTGTTCAAAGAGAAATCCTGTTGCCTTTGATGGTTTGCTCTGAAATGAGCACAGGATGGTGAAAGCTGAGGGCAAGGGCTGTGCACAGACAGAGAGGAACACTGGCAAGTGCAAAGGTTTCAGTTTGACTGTATTGGAGTGCTTAGAGTTTTCCATTTCAAAATACGTCAGGAGGGTTTTTTTGTTTCTTTTTTTTTTGTTTGTTTTGTTTTGTTTTTGTTGTTATTGTTGTCATTGTTGGTTGTTTTGGGGTGTAGAGGTTTGCCACTTTTCCAGTTTTGCTTTGTATTTAAGTATGCAATGAGAACAAGATAAGAGTGGAGAATTATATCTGCTGTTTATTTAATGAAACATATCTACTCTTATTGATAGTGTTCTTGCAATGAAATTCAATAAGGTTTTGAATGATTTACCTTTTCAAAAAACAAAAAAATCCAAACTGCAGAGCTCTTGCTTTGCTTTTCTCCTTTACACTCACATCAAAAGGGAATCTGATTGTTCCTCCTTTTGCATCCTAACTGTATGCCAGCCTTTGTAGCAACTGCATACTCATTACATCTTTTTTTTGCCCTGTCTGCATGGTTTTAGTCCCTTTGTCAAATTTTTATAGTTAATTTATACCAAGCTCTTGGCTACTCTGCCAAGGAACATTTTTAATTATTTGAGTATGTGAATTATTCCCACTATATGCAGTGCATTTCAAAAGAAAAAAAAAAAAAAAAGTCCAAAATAATTTCAAAACAACACTTTATTGATGTCATTTTATTATTTGATATTTTTCTTTATTGTGGACACAAATAATTGTGTCTTTATGCTTCTTTCTTCACTATCTGGTCCTATTTTCTAGTTCATATGGCATGCAAATAGTTTTTAGGCTATCTTTAGTACTGTTCCTAATTGTTTACTGAACATGATTGCCTCCTGTTATTGCTTCAAGATTCCAATTTTGACTTTAAAGATTGTACTCTATTCTCTCTACCCTTTAACACCTCTCAGTGCTATGACAGTAGATTTTCCACTAAAACACATTTTTTCCCCTTTCAAAGCCTCTTTCCAGTGCACTTCAACATCAAAGTCTGGTCAATGACTATCTAAGAACTGATTCTGTTTTCTGCTTTCATGCTGAACTGTTTTTTTACTTATGCTTCCCATGCCTCACTCCTCTTCTGTACATCCTCTGCCATGCACTTCACTTGGAATCACAGCAAACACTCTAAAGAGCCCTAGGTTCCCAAAACAGTATGTTGCTTGACTGTTTTTCTTTGCCTCAACTTCTGCTTCCATCAGTTGAACCACAAACAGTATAAGATGGCTTTCTCTGAATTGACCAATTAAGTCAATTGATTAGCAAACACAGTTCATACACCGAGAAATTAGTTAAACTATTTTCAAAAAAAAAGGCACCTTTGAATTGCCACAGCAAGTATTGTTGTCCTCTAGAGGGTCCAGGAGTTGCCCCAGGTCTGTGTTGTACATGTAGCGTTTTCGATCAAGTGACTATAACAGTTTTATTTTAGTTTCTGAGAACTAGCATTGCATTAATTCATGTTCCTTTTATAGCTGTCAGGAAGAGAACATTCTGTTAATCTATTGATTTAGTAGGAAAGCAATATCTTCTCTTTGTTTATTAATTACTTTTGAAAAGGGAAATAAATTCTCATTATTCACTGATCCATTACTGAAAAGTGCTTTAGAAAGAATTACTCAAAATTTCGAGTTAAAAATTTTAATGAAAAGAAGTTCAAGCAAATTTCTGAAGAATACTCCAATCAGAAAACTGGAGTAACACTGCAGATTTATTAAAAGAATAAGGAAATTATGTTAAGCTGGTAGTTAAATACACTTGTAAATGCTGGTAGTTAAATACGCATAAATTTTTCGGAAGAGCACTTGCTGAGGTTGTAGAAAGGCTTGAAAGAAGGAAATGTATGTTAGAGCTACGGCAAGAGGGATCAAAAGGACTGACCAAGAAATCAGAAGTCAGCTTCAGCCCTGCTGCCTTTGTCTGCTTCCAGCAGCAAAGTGACATCAGCAGATGGGAGGAAAAGGAAGTGGAAAAATGGGCGCCAGGTGTCCAACTCTGCAAGTTGTGCATGTAGTTTGATGGAAAATAATTTCAGTTGTTTCATTACAATCACTACAGTCTTCCCCTATATCCATTGGTGGTGTATCTTTGCCTTTCTCTTATTTTTCTGCCTTTTCTCTGCTTGTCTCCTGAGAAGAGACATCCTTTCTCCTCTGTTCTGTTTCTGATGTGGTCTACTGTTAGGGATTTCATATGGTGGAGATGTTCAGCTAATTGTAAACCCATCAGACCCCCTACAGAAAAATTCTCTTTGAAGGAGTCATGTATCTCCTCCTGTTAACTTAAATATGTGCATTAAATGCACATTTAACCAGACAGAAGTAAGCAACAAAAGCCCAAGAAGAAAAATCAACACCAATAACTATACCAACTGACTTCAGCTGTGAGACAGCTTGATCTAATCATGGGAAGACCATCAGCTCCAATCCACACTCCAGCAGACAGCAGGGAGCATGCACCTCACTGACCTCAGAGTGTATTTTTTGGTGCCTAATAGGTCATGAACCTCAAATGAAGATTTTTGCGCTGCCAAGGCATTAGGCAAACCTCTATTGCATGAGGGTTCCCTAGAGGGCAGTAAGGTAAGCTCACCTGGCAGCAGTTAGATGATTTTGTTGGAAAAGACTCACCACAAGATGAAATCCCCAAGAAATCAAATCTTCGTGATCTCTGCCATTCACAGAGACAAATCTTGAAAATACAGTATGAAAGTTGTTAAATTTTAAGTCCTCCAAGTTTGGATTGCTGTGCTGGCTGGAAGAAAGGAAAAAGAAAATGACCACAGAAGAATGTATTTTTGCTGCATTTGCTGTGCTTCTTATTCTTGTGGTGTATCACAGCCCCACCTTTACCTCCCTCTGGGACATTTCTTTAAAAAAATACCTTCCAAAAAGAGAATTAAATCCTACAACCCTGTCACATATAATGAAAATGGGAGAGGTGAGAACTGAGCTGGGTCTATCAAGCTTAGGTCCTATATTTTCCAAGGAAATTTTAAAAGGGAATATAATAATTTTTTTGGAGAACAAAGTTGGCAACTGCATTTTGATTGGGAATTTTTTGTTGTGTGTTTTTCCTCTTCTCCTTCTCCTTGTGTGTGTGTGTGTGTGTATCTTTTTTATCTATATTCAACATTGTTGTCTTTTTGTTGAAATCATTCCCAGAAACCTATTTCCAGAAAATACATGAGTGGTGGTAATTTATGAGAGTGTCCTTTAAACTTACACTAGCAATCAGCTAAAATAGAAAATATAGCACTTGTATAGTCATTTTGTGAAGAGTGTGTCATGGGATGGTCAAAAATGCACAGATGTGTGCCAGCTTTTGGGATGTCTATGTTGAATGATTTCCAAATATAAAATAATGATATATGAAGAAATATAGATTTCTTCTGTAATGAGCCACATTTGTGGCTTTGTTCAACACAGTCTACCCAAGTGAATAAGTACAAAACATACTAGAATACTGTGCATATTCCAAGATTTAGAAAGAAGAAGAACGGCATCTCTATGAGATGTCATCTCTTATCAGGCAAATGCTGCAACATGTTGTTCTGCCCTACCTCTGAAGGACACAAATAAAATTTACCTTGATGTCACAGAGAGTCTCTGCAATTTATCACCAATGAGGGACAAGTTAGGGTAATGCATCTCATTGTAAGAACGTGGTGGGGCAGCCTCTTCTTACAGATAACAAGTGACAGGATGAGAAGAAATAACCTCGAGTACTGTCATTTGTAGATGACTTGTATTAAAAAAAAAAAGCTTAATTGAGAGGAGGGTCAAGCATTGGAACAGGTTTTCCAGGATACTGGTGGTATCATCATCCCTGGAAGGTTCTAAAGGAGTGTGGAAATTGTACCTGGGGACACAGTATATTGGTGTATATGGTTAACAGTTGGACATGATGATCTCAGAGGTCTTTTTCAATAGAAATTATTCTATGATTTTATGGTCTGAGAGACAGATTTTAGTTGGGTTTTTTTTTAACAGGAAGGGAATGGTAAAGAGATCGCCTATTTACTAAGTTAATCAGAACAACTGAAAAAATGATGAAATACAGAATCTCAACTGTGTTAGGCTCTCTAATTCCAAGAGAAGTAGCCAAGAAAATAGGAAAAGCCTTTGGCAAACATTTATATGCCTTCACTAGGTAATGGAGGAGTGAAAGGAGTAGATAAAGGAACTACGCTGCTAAAGCCGTACAATTATACAGAAGATCAAATATTCTTTCCCTTCCAGCAGATGCTACAAAAATGGTAGATGATCCAGTCTTAAGGCAAGGAAAAAAGTAGCAAAACTAACAATAATTTCAACTGATTATCTATACAGAGGACTTAAAGTGAAGTCAATCCAAAATAGCTGCTGAGATGTAATGAAACAGAGTGTGCTAAGAAAGACCAAGATCATGAGAATAAAGATTTATAGCATCTCCCTGTTTCCTACTATAACCTGCAGAAGTCAAACAATGTTCCAGGTTAAAATGCACTCCATTATGATATTTGCATTGATTTTCATATTAATTCATGATGCCACCTGTCCAATGTGCCATAGTAGTCTCCATTACATTAATCTTTATCATTTAACAGATTAGCATTTGCTGTTATGAGGTAAAGATAGTCTTATCTGGCAGAGTATCCATATTGAGCAGAGAATGAACTGCACCACAAAGGAGCAGATTCCTAAGTCTCCTAAGATGCTAGCATGCTCATTATCCACTGAAATGGGGATCCAGTCCTAAGTTAGATGCTCTGAGCAAAAACATCCATATCTCAACATGGGATGAGATTCACCTTGCCACCCTCTAAATATCAAATATCTAGCCTAAGCTAGTAGTCTATAGTCTCTTTCTTTACTATTTTCATTTATTCTATAATTTAGCATAATTCAACTTTACACTGAAAATAAAAAAATACTGGTATGGGCATAGTTGCCCTAAGATGCATTTTCAAAGAAACTTGGACCTTCATCAGGGGAAAAGGCTTTGATTGGTGGAGAGTTAAAGGAATTTAATCCTGTCTTCCTCATAAACAGCTTTTTTGGGGTTTTTTTTGTCATCTTCTGCTTCAAAGTCAGTTATTTTCAAGGACACAGTCATGTCAGACAACTATATCTCTAGGCAGCACCCAACAATTTCTCTTTTAGTGGCCAATAGCATTGTTTTCATTTGACTTCGGAAGATTTTTATTTTTTTCCCCTCTGGATGGGGTGTAAGGGTTCAGGTCCTGGTTTAATTGTGTCTCAGATTAGTAACATTGCTGTGATAACACTGTATTACCCAAATTGTTCTGTCTTTTGCGTTAAACTGATATATATTTGAATTCTGTGTTATAACTTATCTTTAATTGTTGTTCAACTGCTCAGCAGAT
>WEIU01003347.1:1372-21385 GCA_013389925.1 Aegithalos caudatus | reverse complement strand
AAGATTTCTCTCTTTGGTAGAAGAAAATGAACCCAGCATGTTTGCTGTTTGCAGCTGGTTCAGGAATAACACAAGAGCAGAGTAAACTGGAGTACACAATTATTTAGAGCTTAAAAGGTCAAAACACCCAAGTGGCTACTGTTAGCCAAAGGAGATCAAATGGCAAAAGTGCGCTGAACTTCACAAAGACACAATACTTTCTTAGAAGAGCAGCCAGGTTTGAGGCAGCCAGATTTTGCACTAGCTTAATTTTCCAGATGGACTTAAATCATGTAGAATCCTGTGAAGGCAAAGTCTACAGCCAGAGGAAGGGTACAATCACATGGGTATGTGAATTTTTAAATTATGTGGGTGTTATTAAAACGAACCAGAGCTATTTTCACTGTACAATTGCAACCCAGATATTAAAAAAAACTCTCCTCATTTAACCCAATACAGAAAAAGGTGAACAAATATCTATTTCTTGAACTGAATATTATTTACTTACCTGATTCATTGATTAATTTCCCTTCCAGCCATTTTTGCATCCTTCCTTTTTGAATTAAGGCTCAGTCACAAGTTTCAATCTATGCACTGATCTCTCCCAATGACTTTTATTTTGTGAATGCAGAAGAAAAAGGAGAGTAGGTTGGGTACCTGACATAAAGACCAATAATCAAGAATTCAGGTAAGCAGATGACCTACAGCACTCTGTTTTCAAATTCTACAGACTCAATATAAGGTCCTGCTATGAAGATCAGTTTTACAGCATCTCAGTTTCTCCTCTTACCTCAATACACATTACCAAAGACATACATGGCACTGTTAGAATAAAACACAGATAACCAGTGGTCAAAAGAAAAGTTAGGTCAAATTGAGAGATATGGTATGTTCAGGCAATCTTATTTACCTGAAACACTCCCGATTACTTTGAGTTTCTCTCCTTTGTAGAAATATTCAAATTTTTCTTTGGCTACCACTACTGTGCACATATTTTTCTATTTCAGTAAACACTGGCCTCAGAGTTTATTTGGTGAGCATGAGAATTGCTGGCACCCACAACTGTTGTAGGTAAATATAATTTCATGGACAGGGTCAGTGGTCAAATTATTTTTTCTTCTTTTTTCAAAATCCCACTGCTTTGCACCAGATATCAGGATATACCTTCAGTGTCCTTTATAGTCTTGAAAAGTTTTTTTCACTGAAGTTAAAGTAAAGATAAATTAAAATCCATATATATTTATTTTATACCAAAACACATGCTGAAAAACAATGAAAATCTGTCAGTGGGGTATACCTGGTTGAGTCACTACCCCGTATCTTTGCAACAGCACAAACTAAAAGGAATTTACTTAAAATAAAAAAGTAGTAATCGATACAGAAAATCATAACTTCATTATGTTCACTTACTTCAAAGGCTTAGCATGGGTATCAAACAACAGAAACAAAACAGCTGCAAACAAAATGAGTTTTACAAAGACCATTAACTTTTAATTCCCATCAGTCTTTTAAATAACTATAACCAAAAGGATGGTAAAATACAAAATCTTTTTCTGTTGCTCTTTGTAATGTTGACCTGGAGTATTTACCGAGCATTAATTGGAGTATAATCTTACTAAAACATGAATTTGTATTACATCAATCTGTAAATCTGCTAATATACAATAATCTTTAATCTTTCTTGCTTGTTAATTGGAAGTTCATTAAAGAGATTCTTTTTATAGCAAATATGTCACAGAAAGAAACCCAAAGAAACACTGTTGGGAAAACTCCTATAGGGAATAACTCCTGATGCTCATGTTCTTGTAGACTTCCAAAGTCCAAAGCAAAGACACGTACTCTGAATTGTCCAGGGGGTCAGTTATCATCCTTCCATTAGAGTGTTTCCAATATATAGCCTGAGTTTTCTTATTTTAATTTAAGCCAAATGTTTCTGCCTTCTCTATCCATTTGTGACATCATTCAAGTTATTCTTTTCTTTTTCTTGTATTCTTCCCCAAGACTACTTTAGTATTTCCTCAATATTTATATGACCAAGCCCACAATGATTACCAATGCTCTATTGCAGACTGACTCTCTTGGTTCACATCCTTTTTGAAGATCATTGTCACAAAGTGGAGTTAGTACTTCAGCTAAGCAGAGTGGAAAGATTACNTACTTGCCACAATTTGTGCATCATCTTCAAATTAGGCATTTTTGACACCACCCTCAGGACCAGAATATGCAATGAAGCCTACCAGGTCTTGACTCCCTTGCAAACTGCAAAACTGCAAACTGCAAAACTGCATTCAGTATACTCTTACACTTTGATAATGCACAGGCATTACTTTCTTCAGTATGTGTTGTATCCAACCAATTTTTCATTCTTCCACTTAGAGTTTAAAAAATCCTCTATTCTGAGTGTAGTAACTTATTAACTTACCTCTTTTACATATGCTGACTCTCAGTTCTTCTTTGAGGGAAATAAAAAAAATTGGGTGAAATGAGAGTAGATGAGCTCAGTAATCACAGAAAGACCAGAGAAAACTGAAAGAGGATGCTCAGCAGTTTTCCAGCAGGACGTGAGAAAGATCTTATTACTGTTGAACATATGTTGAGGTGTTTTGTCACAGTGGTCACAAACCACTAAATATCACAGAAGAACAGGGAAAATAGATGGAAATGAGGCTTAAATCTGAAAAATTAACTGTGAATACTTAATTAAATGCCACTGTTTATGTTGCTTCTTTTATCACTACTGCTCCTGAGAGCCTGCTCTAAATTAGACAGAAGAAATGTATCTTAGAGGAATGTTATAAGCCAGTAACCTATTCTTATCCAAATTTTGTTTTGCACTGGTTTCATTTTTAGCAAGGGCTTATACATTTTTTTTTCACATATCCATTATTGGTATCATGCACTGCAGTGAGAGTGCACAGATAGATACAGCTAAAAAATTTGGCAAAAATACAATCTGTCTAGAGTGCATAGAGCCGTGCACAATATTTGAAAGGGTTGTGGCAGCCATATAGCCATTAGTTAATTATGATAGGGCATCATGTTGATGTGGTGACTGTGCTGCTTCCAGTTTTGGAAGTAGTTCAGAGGCCTCTACATCTGTGTCTGCATCTGCAAGACCGTGTAGCTTGTTGCTGATATAGCTTTGATTTGCTGAAAAAAACCAAAATAGGGAAACTTCTGGTCATTCATCTTCAAAATTAATTTTCAAGGCTCTTTCATTTTGTCCTTGTGTTTGGAGTCTGTGAAGAAAGCAAGATGGCGTAAGATGAAGGAAAATATTGCTTGCATATTGTAATTCCTTTGAGAGGCAGGATGCACTCAAAATTTCTTCTTGGTTGTGTATCAACAAAATTTTACTCTTATAAAAAAATAAGAAGTGTAGGAGGAAGAATTAAAGCAGGCTATCCACATGGATTCACCACATTTTTTTAGCCTTGAGAATATAACCAGCAGACAGGATATGCTCAAAGAATTTATCAATCTCTCTCATTTTTCTAGCAATAGAGATAGAGTTAGAAATTTTTTTATTTTTTTTTTTATTTACCACAGGTGATAAACAAACTCGGTTTCTAGATCACTGTAGACTATGTTAAGCCTCAGAGCAGTTCTCGAAAGCAGATACAATGCTTCTCAAACCTCTGCTAGTGAAAAGGGTTCCTAGCTGGAAATTAAATTCACTAATATGCAATTATTTATCTTTTCTTTTTCTTTCTGATATTCTGCTCAACTTTCTTTTTTGAAGGCTTTCGGCCTTATCATCTTTTCAGTAAACACTGTGTTTTCAGGTTACAGTTTTATCTAGGAGAAGGAGTACTAGTTAAGAGAACTGTTTCTTTCATGAACCACACAAACAGTGGAAAAAAATACTCTAAAAATACTTGAGAAACCATGATGTCAGAAAAAAACACTAAAAAGCAAATAAATGAAATATCTAATTCAGAAATATCACATCATGATAGTCTGTAAGCCTATTCATTAATTTAAAAATAAAATAACAACCTGCTGGTAAGACTCCAGTTTCTGGGTGACTAAATCAGTACTTTGCCAAAGCTCTAAATCCAGAAATACCTTTCTCTCTTTTAAATATTTATGAATTTTCCTCATGAGCCATAGAAGTCTTCAGGCTAGGCAGATCTTTTCAAGTATGCACAGAAACACATAAATTTTTTTTCACTATAATCTTAAGGTCTCAAGGCCATGCAGTCAAACCTCCTCATATCCTGCTGTTATCTGGAGGAAGCAGCACATTTTACATGCTGTCTCTGAACTGATATTCTTCTTTTTTAAAGGGAGGGCAGCAAGACATACTTTTTGCATTCACCATTTTCTTATATTCCCTGACACCTAATGGGTACTGTATTGCCCTAAACCTGTAGTCTTTCCTAGGAGGATGGTTGCAAGCATTTAATTTCTTCTAGCAAGAAAGTTGGAAACCTCATCTACCCACCTGGCACAAGAAGGGGAGTTCTGAATCAAGCAAATTTGAAGCTATGCTATATTAATAAATGCTTTCTCCATCTCCCAGATATTTGTACTTTTATGAGAGATGCTATGGAACATAAAAGCAGTTGTCAGGGAAGTTTAACCTTTTCTGCAGCAGGAACTGTGTGGTGGTTTTTTTTTTTTTTTTTTTTTTTTTTTTTTTTTTTTTTTTTTTTTTTTTTTTTTTTTTTTTCCTCTCTTCCTTATCGGCTTCAGCTTAGTTGTGAATTAAGCTGTAAGGACTACTTTCTATAGAGTTGCACTGGAAACTGGTGAGATTTTCTGATGTATGGCCTGATTTGACCAGCCTGGCTCTGCCTTCAGAGAGTGGAAAGTATGAGAGGAAAACCCAAGGAGCTGCGGACTTCCCCTCTAAAAGAAAGGACATTTTTCAGGTAAGATAAATTTTCCTATATTGTCCAATAAATCATCAGAAATGAAACTCAGTGGTTTTATTCCTGGAACTATTTGTAAATCAGTTATTTTAACTATTCAACCAGCTCTGCTGACTATTTAGTTTCCCGATACTGCCATACCCTTAGGAAATTACAGGATACTGACCCAGTTTATACAGATGAAGTTAATTAATTCAAATGCAACTCAAACGGGATAGTTGTACATGTCTGCCAAATAAATCTTAACCAACTACCTTTCCAGCCCCTCCCTCACTAACCTCTACTCCCCATCCCTCTTTGCTTCAGCCTGGAAAATAAGTTTTCCTATCCATTATTTATTTTCTGTGGCTCAGCAGGCCCACATTTGGTATCCCACCCCAAACAGAAATCCATTCAAACATTAACAATAGATCACACCAGTTCTCAGTCTGAAGCAAGGGCAAGTCTGAAAGTAGAGAAGTTGGGGATTACAATGTCCCCCAGAGTTTAAAAGAAAATAAAAAATAAGAAATAAATAGAAGAAAGTCATATTCCTCTTTGATTAAAATACATTGAAGCTGCCTTGGACCAGGCTCCAAAAAATACTGTCTTGTCTTTCCCACTTTGCTGGGGCCCCCAAGATCTCTGCCCTGGGCATGGTAACTCACTGCAGTTCTCAGCTTCAACAGAGCCCTTCCTGCTAAGCAGAGCAATGACTGTGGGACCTGTAACCAGCCTCTTCTGGGTGTTCCTGCTTTCCAAGTCTTTGTCCTTCCCTCTATGATCAGGGACACCTTTTCTCACCCTCTTTGTGTCCACCTGGGCAGATCACATGATCCATTCAAGAAACCACACCTGAAGTACAGAATTGCTCTGTGAGGTTTTTTTTTTTTGTTTACGACCAGATTCAGATGCATTCTCTGGTTTATTACAGATGAGTTTCTATTGCTCTTGGCTGGGGTGAAGTTATTTTCCTTCACTGTAATAACACACTCAAAGGATTAGTCTGTTTTGGCTGAAAACAGTAGTGTTTTGGGATAGCTTTATACAGAAAATTTTAAGCTGTCCTGTTGTAAAGTTCTAGTACAAATGCTCAGGTTTCATAGCTACCCAGCTAATCAAGATAACCTCAGAAGAGGAATAAGGCTGGTGTTAAACAGTAGGATGAGAACCACCTGTGCACTATCCACAGTCAAGTTTTACAATAAAAGAAATAAGACCAGTGAGCTGTCTTGAAATAAAAATACACAAATATTTTTGCCACAAGTGAGATCATGATTTTAGTTTGGGTATGGGCAGAATTGGGTTTCCTCATTAAAAAGCAAGATTTGATAAATTCCACAGCAACAGATAGAGAAAACAAAACAAAACAAAAAATTGGGTTTTTTGTTTGTTTGTTTTAGCCAGGCTTTTATATGCTAAAATAAAACACTGTTTTACAAAGTAGAAAGCTGTTAACATATTTACTTTAAGGTCTCCATTCTAGGAATATGCTTGAACAAGATGAGGTTAATCAAGCTAATTACAGTGAACTGAGTATAATTTTCTTTTGTTTTAGGGCAAGTGAACACAAAAAATAACCTATGGATTTCACAGCAAAGAATTAAGGAGCTTGTTTTCAAGTGATTAATTTGTATTTGTAAATAAATATATTAATTCACAGATTATTTTATTTATCAACACACCTGCTTAAATAGAGTTGCTTAAAGGGCACCTAAATGTACAAAGACTGGACAAAGGACTTTTAAAGTGTTTTAGATTTACTTTTTATTATTTGTAACAGCTGGTATTACAAGCAAATTAACTGTATCCTTTTTAAGAAAACAACTTGTTCTTAAAAATAAAAACACTCCAAAGAATATAGACTGATGAAAGCTTGTATATCCATTTATTCTCTGTGCCATAAAAACAGCTAGCTTGATGATTATCTTGACAGAGAAAACAACTTAGGTTTGACAATTAATAATAAAATGGTAGTGGGAGCCAAAAAGCATGTTTATGCAGGAACTGGTGTTTAAGAATCTTAAATTTTGCAAGTGTAAGGTCCTGCACCTGGGTCAGGGTAACCCCCAGTGTCAAGACAAATGGGAGGATGAAGAGATTGAGAGCAGCCCTCCTGAGAAGGACTGGGATGTACTAGTGGATGAAAAGCTGGGTATGAGCCAGTAATGTGCACTTGTAGCTCAAAATGCTAATTGTTTCCTGGGCTTCATCAAAGAGGGGTGGCCAGCAGATCAAAGGAAGTGATTCTGCTCTTCTACTCTGACCTCCTGAGACCCCACGTGGAGAGCTGCATCCAGCTCTGAGCTCCTCAGCACAGGAAGGACATGGACGTGTTGGAGTGAGTCCCGGAGAGAGCCATGATGACAAGCAGAGGGCTGGAGCACCTGTCCTGTGACGGCCGAGAGAGCTGAGGCTGTTCAGCCTGGAGAAGAAAAGGCTCTGAGAAGACCTTATAAGCAGCCTCCCAGCAGCTGAAAGGAGCCTACAAGAAAGATGGGGATAAGCTTTTTGGTAGGGCCTGTTGCAATAGGACAAGGAGTACTGGTTATAAACTAACTGAGGTAGATTCAGACTAGGTTTAAGAAGAATTTTTTTTACAATGAGGAGGGTGAAACAAAAGAATGGATTGACCAGAGAGGTAGTAGATGCTGCATCCTTGAATACATTCAAGGCCACGATGGACAGGGCTCTGAGCAACCTGGTCTAGAGTTCATGGTAGAGGGGTTGGACTAGATAACCTTTAAAGGTCCCTCCCAGCCCAAATTATTCCATGATTCTATGAAATTTTGTCTATTGATGTATATCATAATACATATAATATCACTATAATCCGAGAAAAGTGATTAATATATGCACATTTTTATATATGTATTTCTGCTCCTAAATTAAATAAACCTCTTATTTTTATTACAAGGGTATGTAAGTTCCAGATGTTAATTTCCCTGTTCTTCAAATACCATCCCAAAACTGGCCATTAGGCTTACACAAGGTCAGCAACATTAGGCAGGAGGATGTTGTGAGATCAGTTGTATCTCATAGTGCCTCTGCCCTGCCATCTGTCTGGGTCCATCTGCTGCCTCTAAATTGCAAACTTGGTAGGATGGGAATGTGACTCTAATTCGTGGTTGCAAGTTTCTCTTCCTCAGCCTTGCCTGGACTGCAAGCACAATAGTGATACTAATGACAATAATAAAAAGTGAAATGTTGCTGCTGTGTGTCTGTGAGTATTCATGGATTTTTTTAAATCTTCCTAAGGGGGGAGAGAGCACATATTTTATCAAGTGAAGTCAACTAATCTTCTGTTTTCACAGAACAGTTATTCTTCTTTTGATGCACCTGGAGACTAGCCCATGGCTCCCACTGATGAGGGGAACCACTTAGCTGATTCCCCAGCGAAATGTGTTGCTGGAGTGCTTCATGCAAAACCACAAATTTTGACTTCAGTGTGCCCTCCACAACAAGCACTGGCTGCCTGCTGGGAGAGGTCCTGTTCCAGGCGGCAGGTACCCTGGGGGCAAGTCAGGGAGCAGAAGAGATGGAGCAGAAAGAAGTGTGAGTGCTGGATGTGGCAGAGACTCTAAAAATGATAGCTGTAAATTGATTTCACTCAAGGCAATAAAATGATGACAGTTGATATCCACAGGGATTTCTCTTTTTGGCTTCATTTGGTCTCAAATAAGGGATAATGCAGAACAATGATGGAATTGTGCTGTGTGTAACTAAGGAAGAATTTTCTTTCCATGCAAAATCTATGCGATGTCAGAGACTTTGCACCATTGTACAGTTATGCCCTTAATACCTCTAAACTTTAATATAAATTTATTTGTACATGTTTTATACTTTACTAACATAAACATATGTATACATACATAAACATAATCATGTCTGTAAAAATGCGAAAATGAAGGTTTTGGTACACATGCTTTGATAATTAGAACACTTTTATTCTAATTTTGCCTTTGCTATTCATCAAGGATCAACGAATGTAGCAAGAGCAGGTCACTAGAGAGGGGAAGATCACATTGCAAATCAACAAGCCTTTTCCTCCCTTCACTCTGTAGTTTTCTTCAGCAATGATACTTTCAATTCCATTGAGCCATACACAATTCTTGGCAGGTCTGTGCCTGTTTCCTATAGACTTGCAGCCTATATACAGTTGGGAGGAGGCTTTACCATGAGACATGAATACCATGTTAGGAAGAAATCAAGAGCTAAGTTCCTCTTTGATTTGCAAAAGTACTTTACACCAGGAAAAGCATCAATTACTCTCCAGTCTCTGTAGGTGAGAAGATTGCAAATGCATTTTCTTGCCTGAAAACTATCATACCAATCCATTTGGGGAAAGAGTTATACATTCTATATCTCTTAAAATTAACTGCCACAAATTCAGTTTTTGACTGTGGATATTTTCAAGGTTATGGAGTGAAATTTGTTGATAAAAGCTAGTAAATAATTCCAAGTAATGCTGGGTGAAAGAAGCTGTCAGGAACCACCAGCAAGAAGAAAAAGATTGAGATTAGTTTAATTAATTTCTAGTGCAGATGGTATGTCAATCCAGGTACAATTCTCAAAGTGTAAAACCATTCTGTTTGTAACTCTTTCCAAATACAGACAGATAAGTGAAAATAATATATACTGTTGATACAGAAAATCTCACAGACCACAAAGTGCAGGCTTAGTCTTGGCAGAAGTGAAGCATCCTTGTTCTTTCATAGCTTTTTTATGATTTTCTTTTTTTTTTTTTCTTTTTTAAGAATGGGGGTAATTTTTCATACTGGTTTTACTGTTCTCAAATGTACTGACATACACAACTTGAAGCTAAACTGAGGGAAAGGAGAATGACTATGTAACAAAAAATAGAAGCCCACCTATTAACTCATCCCTGCTGGGCTGCTAGATTGGGAATGAAATCTCCACAGCAAGAGCTGCCTCATTAAATCCTACTGGCCACAGGAGAGATTGCTGAATCCCTTTCCCTCCACATAAATCCATCTTTGCCTTAAATGTTGATGGTTAACTGAAATCCATGCATTCCCTGTTGCAAGTCCAGGTTTGTCTGGCTCCCTGGGGAAGTTCCTAGATTGTTTCCAGCTCCTGAAGCAAAGTGATTTACCTACTGCAGAACAGGAGCTTGGGAGCCCTGAAGCTGTCTGAGACCAGGAGAAGGATTTGAGGTGGTGTGTGCTGTGTGAACCAGAGCTGAGATGGAGAATACCATCAGTAGCTGCTGTTGCACAGGGCTTCTGCAGCTCTCTGGTAATGAGTGCCTCTGGGTCATCGCAGTGACTTCCAAGTTGGAAATGTGGAAGCCTATTGTAGTAGGCGCTGCAAGCTGGACTGTGCAGGTACAAAGAGAAATGAGAAGAAAATGTGTCCATAGAAGAAAAAAAGAGGATGGTACTATTCCTAGTCTTCTGGCTATTGATGTGCTAAAAAAGATTTGTTCAAATAAACTCCTACATAATTTTAATTAATTCTTTTGGAATCTTTGCCACCAGTGAAAATTAAATTGTATTAGTGATTGCACCTTCAGGCTGGGAGGCTTCCTCTCATTTGCATCCTGGTTCACAGAACCTTGGAAAAGAATGTTGACTTCCTCAATTTACTTTTTTCTCCCCAATATTTATGGAAATAAGTATTTTATTTTTCTTAGGGAAGAGAGAAATAATGATAAGTGACATTCCTCATCCTTAACAGATCTATCTTTAGGGCTGGTATGGTCCATATCATTATAGAAAAGCTACCAGGTACTCCTGGTTTCAAAATACATAAAACAGGAATAGGAGGCAGGAATGAAAGAGCTGCTACTAATAAGACCTTATAGATGTAAAGCAGTTTTAAAAAGCATGTGCTAATTTTCTTCCAACTTTAATTGGATTCAGAGTTCTAGAGCAAATGCATTGTACTTATTTCAATGTTACCAAAAAAATTGTCTTATGAACATTCATACATTCCAGAACAATATCTATTGCAAAATGTCTCAAGGTCACATATTAAGGCTTTCCACTTCCACTCAGCATGTTTTAAAGTTCATATATTATTTTACAATTTTATGAGGCACAGATCTATTTTCTACACTGGATGTGTCCAATATGGAAGTAAAAATGTTGGACAAATTTACAGCCACTGGATGTCGTTGTTCTTTTAAACTACAAACACAAATTAAAATAAACTTAAAAAATATTGACGTTAAAAGTTGAAAGATTGGGACTTGAGAATAAATATTTTCTGATCATTTCCATATTTCCATATTTTTGTTTTAAATGGCTTAAAAAATATAATCACCTAAAATAGTAAAATGTGATAATATCAATGCATTTCATGATGCCAAATGAACTGCATGGACACTTCATCACAGCAGCCTAACTTCTATTCTCTTTAGAAGTTCAATCACTCACTGCAAATTTCAATGTAGGTAGTTAATAGAAAGTGATGATCTGGACTATATAAAGAATGTGTAAAAGTAGGTGTCGTCTTCAATTCTTCAGTTTTTTTTACATGACTCAAATCTTGCGTGTGAAAGTCTACGTATTGACTGCGAACAACCAAATGCAGATTTCAGGTCGCTCTTTTCATACCATTGTCTGAAAATGAAGTACTAATAAAAGTCAGTAACAGCTACCAGGAGACAAATCTATCCCCTTGCTCACTTCTGAGAGTCATTCTGCAAAGTGTCAAAACCTAACTCAAAGGAAGAGATACATTTGTAGTTCTGTGCATGAAAGCAAAGGAGCAATGGAATAACGACTGAATGGAGATGGGTGTGGAAAGGCTGAGTCCTCTGCTGAGCAGCAGTCTCCCATCTCCCATTTTCTGTTGTGGGCTCCCAGGTAAGGCACAGGTCTCAGCGAGGCTTCGTTGCAGGGGCTCTGCAGCTTCACGGTGGTCTATGAGAAAAGATTTCTTCACAGTGCTTCCCTACAATCCCTCCACCCCCTCATTGTACATCTGCCCAGCACCTGGCCCGGAACTTGGAAGGGTTCTTAATTTCATTCTGTGTGCACACTTATTACCCTCATAAGAAAGTAAGGCTGAACTAGACTCTGTGTACAGTGGGTGGGTTTGAACACAGCTGTGCAGCAGACCACTTGTTCTCTGCTGCTTTGTGAGAACGATGCTGTTTAAAATATCCAGTCATCTTTCGGCGTCAAGGCATTTGGAAGTGAAATGATATCAAACAAAAAAGGAGGGCAAACCCATCTCGCTGTGCTTCTCCGGAAGTCACTGCTTTTACCTGCAGCGTTAGCATCGCTCTGAACTGCTGCCTGAGGCCAGCGCCCTCTGCTGCAGCGAAGTCGTGAGCATGACTTGTTAGCAGAAATCTAGAGACATGAAACAGTGATGTCACCGGAAAAGAAGCAGCAGGGATCTCGCTGATCAACTGCAGTCGGGCTTGCTATTGATGGATGGGCTGCCTTCCTCAGCTCTGCAATGGCTGAAATTGGAGGCTCTGATGCGGGGAGGACAGAGGAAGTGCTGCTAATCTCTCTTCATACAGCACCAGAGTAACATTTGGATTTGAATATCCAGGTGCCATAACTGGAAGCTTCATGGTGCAGTTGTAGCAGCTCTATTGCCAGAGGGCTTCGTTGTTGTGATTATTCTATTTTCAAGGCGGCAGAGTTAGCAGAGGAGAGCAGTGGCACGCGCTCCTCTCTGCATTGTGGATGCTTAGGTTGCAGTAAAAGTTCAGATTTAGCCTTTAGTAGAAAGAAGTACAGTGGTGTCACTCTTTTGAAATATTAATAGGAGTGCAGATATGGCAGTGTGGACAGACTCGGGCCAGCTATTGCCATCCAGTACTGTTGTACAGAACAGACAACCCTTCTGAAGCTGCAAGAAGCTCTGAGATGATTCTTCAGGACAGGATGGCTCCCAATCATCCCCAGCATATGACTGATCTCTGACAAAGCCCCAAAGTCAGTCCAGTGTACACCTATGGTTCTGATACTGAGGGAGAAATAGTCCATCTGGATTCTATTGCTGGTCCCATATGTCTGCAAGCTTGCAGTGGCAATACCCAAACTTCACTTTTTTCTTGGTCTGTGCTTCGTCTCTCAGTGGGAGTTAGGTGTGTAGATGCCTTTGAGGATGTGGGGTCAAGATCATATCTCTATGTATGTGCAGCCACTAAAACACAGGCAGAAAATTTTGCATCCTCTGATGTGGACAATGGGAGTAAAATTATTTCTGTAAGACCTGAAAAAGGGCAGAGATTTCCCAGAATTGAAAACCTCTCTGTTGAAAAGAGCAGTTTACCATTAAAATTTATTGGGCAAAAAAGATACCTGCAACAAAATAATTAAAACTCTAGTAACTGATTGTGCTGCCAATCCAATGTGCAGCTTACATGACCTGAACATCCCCAGTCACCAGGGAGAGGTTCAGGACACAGGCTGGGGTCAGAACGGAAGCCCAACCTTGTCCTGGGGAAGTGCCCTACCCAACAAGCCACTTGAATAAGGATTCTGTGGGCTTACCTGTCCAGCCTGATGGGCTTTATCTTTCTCCCTCTCTCATCTTTGGTAGGTCTTGGGTTCATTCTGAGGCATAATGGGAGAAACGAGATCTCGAAAACTTTCGCGGGACAGGAAAACCACTTCCTACCCCGTTTTATTTCTGCTTCCAAAATTCTGTTTGGCAGTAATTTCAGTGAACTCATTCTTCCTTTGAGTGCCATATGATCCACAGTTGTTTTCTAAATCACCAAAAGCCATTGACAGGCTGTGTGGTTTTGATTTAGGACAAAGATGTTCTTTAAAAAAACCCATGAACTCAAAATAAAGGGGGGAAAAAAAATCCATGTTTACCTTAATCTTTGCTTACAAAAATTTTATGAGAGTGAAACCCACTTATATCTGCACTATTTATAGATGTAAAAGAAGACAAAATGGAATTGTGTTTATCTCAAATTAGAGGGCCAGCATTGAACTGAAATGAGATGCATAATATGCATATATATTAATGTATAAATAATATGCACATCTGAATAATGTAGAAATATTTCAGTGGTGTGCATACATAAACAGGCCTGCAGGTATGTGTGGAAAACAAATGCAAATATATATGTATATATGATTTTTAAATTAAATTTAATTTAAAAATTAAGTTTAAAGTATTTCTTGGTTCAGATGTTCTGTGAAAAGAACATACAACTCCACTATTGTGTTTTGTAGTAATTTTGAACTTTCTAAGTTTTGCCTCCTTTTTCAATATTTAACCAATTATTTCCCCCCCCAGATGTTAGATTACTTTTTTCTCAAGGATATTACATTGCTGAAATACCCACAGCTTTACAGGGCAAAATAAGGAAGAAGATGAAATGCTACAAGCACTTAAAAAAAGAATAATATTTCCCCCCGGATCAAATGACATTACCCAAACATATTAGGCACGCAAAAATACAGATTGCATCTTCAAACTGACCTCTGCTTTCTTCTGGTGAAAAAAAAAAAAAAAAAAAAAAAAAAAAAAAAAAAAAAAAAAAAAAAAGGCAATTTTGCAGCTGTGTCAAGTGATGATTGGAATTTAGGCAACCTGAAGATACTGTGTGTTCGCTGGCTTGGAAGCTCATTCATAAATATTGCAGTGTGAATTCCTGGATAGTGAAATGCTACTAGTAGCTAATGGGGGATTCACCATTTGTCACTATCTCTTTAGACAGTAAACTTGGGGACAGATAGAAAAGATTGCATCAAGAAGGCAAAGAGGAAGTGAGAAACATGGCAGCAGATGGCCTAAGTGATCCTGCTGTGCTCTGGTCACCTGCTGGGAATTGTTCCTGTGACATTAATGGCAGTTCCTAACCATGAGCACTTGGAGGAATTTTTGGCTGCTATAGGAATTATCACTGTACCCTATTACAGTTTGGACACTCCTAGTCTAGAAAATTTAGATTGTTGCTTCATTTTCAAATAATGTAATAGGAAAATAAATTAGGGAAAGATACCATGTATCAAATGCAAAGACAGTTAGAGATCCTGACAGATATTTGTTCAATTTGTTCTTTGAAACTCCAGTGGAGGAAGTGCCTCAGCTCCCTTCGGGCTTTCTTCAATGGTCACATGGTTGATACAGGCACAGGAAACAGCTGATCTCTCTCCTCTTTGTACCTAGATTTTATGTTTCTGTGTGTCCAGCTTATGTGTCTCAAGACTTTTGGTAAATTTCTCTTAGTCTTTGTTTTCTAAATTAAACAACTCTGACTTCACCAGGAGCAGTTTCTCACAGGCTGCAGTTTTCCTATCTCTGACTTTTCCTGTCCCTCAACATTTTCATGAACTGGTCTACACATATGCAGAAGACCCTTCAGGTGGATGAGACATTAGCTACGGATGGGACCCCTAATGAGATACAGGCAGCCAAAGAAACAAAGCAGTAGCACCAGAAATTGTGCAGCTTGCAAATGACACTCTGTATACATAAATATGATACTTATCTTTTTCTCAGCATCACAAGTGTGGTGGCATGGGTTTGGCTGGTTATCTGCTACAACCACAAGTTGCTTTTCAGCAGAACTGTTGCACAGCCAGAGCAACTAACTTAGTTTTTGGAGTTGATTATTCCTGAATATATGAAAAAGCTTGCATTCAACTTGAATCTGCTTATTCTAAATAATTTCTTCAGTTTTCTATATTTGAGTTTAAATCCTACCTTTTTAACTCACTCTGTGTAAAACTGTAATAAGCTTGTTTTTATTTTATCATCCACAGCCTTGGCCAATATACCTCTGGAACATCCTTCCAGTCTGATAGTAAAATGTTTATAAATGAACTTCTAATGTAATTTTCAGATTGATTCAATGAATCTGTAGTGCCTTCCATGCTTCCAAAGCACTCTCACATGGAATCAGTGAGTTGACAGAAAAGCGAAAGTGTCGTGAGGATGTTGGTATGCATTGCTATCTTAACTAAATCGAAGTGGCTCTGTTAGGTGATAGTCCTTTCAAACCACTTAAAATATTACATGAATATAATTACCTAAATGCCCAAAGCACTGAATTCAAAGTTTTTGTCTTTACATTTAATAATAAGAAATAAGAAACTATCTTGCAGTTATTTATGTTGAGCTGCTAAAATCAAATTTTTCCATGTTTGAGAGGTTTCAGACAGTGAAATCTTTGATTCTGCAAGTTTTGTGTGCATTCATGAGATTTTTAGCTACTCATTAAATCCAAGAGTTCTTCCCATCCTTCAGCTCTGGTCAAGGAATCAGCTTAAATCAGCTTAAAGCAAAGTCAGCTTAAAAAAATATATGGAATATATCTGTGCACACAAAACCAGACTAATTGTTTTCCTCGTAGATACACCAATACTAAGAGCTGCAATATTATTCTGCATTCCTCACCACATTATAGCCAAGAGAAATGGATACAAACATAAACAATTTCCCTCCATACATGTGGAAAAGAAGCCAGACTGTCCAGGAAGACATTATTTCCTGGTAAAATGCTCCGTGTGGTTTGGTAACATATTGGAAAAAAACTTCAAAAAGCCAGATGGTTCTCCCAGCTATTTTAGTGTTATTGTTTAATGAGTGGCCCAAGAAATGCATTTAAGTAAGTGAATAAAATCCAGTTGTTTCATCATTGTGTTATCTCAAGCAAAAACAAATAAATAAAAGCATGCCAGTAATGAAATGTTTTCCCTTAAGAACTTGGTAGAGTAGTAGTGCCAAATTCTGCTGTGATGTAAAATGGATGGATGCAAAGCAGATGTAACTTCATCTGCTGATTGCAATTGAAAGCTTTTAAAATTTGCTTGGAACATATTTATGCCTTGAGATGCATGGAGAAATGAAGTTCAACTGGAGTTTAAGAGTATTATAATTTCCCTCCACAAAATCTTTTTCTGTGTCACTGATCTCCTCAGACAAAGGTAGGAGTTTGGTGCCAGGTTTCTTTAGAGCTCTATTCTCTTTTTCAGATCCAAGCCCCTCTATATGCAGTATAAGCAGGTATTTAATATCTTTCCAATTATTTAAATAATTCAGAATACCTCACAGAAATCATAATCTGGAAGAGGAGTGTTTAACTGTTCACCCCCTTATCAGTGAAGTTCTATTCCTGATAAACATGAAGTTGATCTGTTGCTGTACATTAATGGTGAATTCCTTTTTGAGCCAAGTTAAAAATAAATTTAAGCTAATTATAGTGTCTATTAATGAAATGTCTATATAGGGTGATGAACTTCACTATCCTTGAGAACAAGGAATACAAAATCACTATACATAGTTGAGCTTATTAGGGGTTTAGACACTAAAGTGGGACTTGGGGAGAATCTGAACACTGAAGTTGAAGACTGATGCTCCAGCTCCACCAAATCACTTCAGCTTCAGGGAGACTGTAGGTGCTAACTTTCCATCACTGAAATTTTCTTCTGCAAGTGTTCCAATCTACTGCCCTTGAAGCCAGAGCAATTCCCTGCCTAGTGATAGCTGAGACAGCTATCTTCAGGCATAAATCTTCCCTTCACCTTTTTCTCAATCTGGCTTTATCATTGCTCTTAAACCATACCAGGCCTAAGCACTGAAATTATTGCAAAACATGGCAACTATTCAATTTCACTCATCACTGCAACAGGTGCCCTAGCAAAAGAGCATTCCCTCTGAAGTAAAAGTCTCATTTCTTTTTTCAAGTTCAAATTTTTGTCTTTCAGTAATGCAACTGAACCTAGGGAAGGAAGGGTCACTCTTCCTCTTTGCTGTTGAAACTAACAGGTAAGCTTTCTCATTTCATAATGCCATAAAAAAGAGGTGCAAGAGCAACAATTCTCTATCATTCATTCAGGGAAAAGTCTCGGTAGCGTGGTGCAAGATAGCTGGGAAATAGGAAACACCGCATTGTTCCAAATCAAGATGAGGAGAGACTAAAGGTCTTTCTGTTTCCTGAGTGACTGTGGTTGACACTGGGAAACAATATGAAGAGGGTAGTGTGACCACTACCTCCTTCTGCATCCAAAAAGACCAGATCTATCTTCTTTTCTATAAATGGCAGATGCAGATGCCAAACACAAGAGGTTCCAGAGTGTGAATTTAAGTCTCTCAGAATAGACTCAGCTCTCAAGAACGGTAGTATTCCTGATGCCTACCTTTTTTTCTATGATGACAGGTATTTTTGTCATTCATCAGTACTTTGTGTTATGGATTCTATTCCAAACTTCCTCTTTCCATAGCCACTTAACATCGACCTATGAATTTTTATTCATGAACAAAGTGAAAAAATTGGATGTGGTGAAAATCAGCATTATAGGTACAAAGTTCTGGGAAAAACCACCCTAAACTCTGCAGTTGGATGTACCTCAATAAATCTCACACAAATGTGGATCTGCAGCAATGACTAATGTTTTCTGATGCAGGGCTACAGTCTGGGGGATCCCCTACTAGGATATAGTTCCTGTCTCAGCTGGTCAGAAACAAAAAAAATCTTAGACTGAATATCCTAAACCACAGACATTTCACAATTAGAGTGAATTTACTTAAAATCCCAGGTCACGTAAATGAGTTTAGTTTTGTAAGTATGCCAGGTTTCTTTTGAACTCATAAGTCCATCTGTACATGAAATACAGATCTGTTGCTTCTATGTGCCAGTGGTACCTAGCGTTGCCAAGAAAAGAATTCCCACCTTGATTGCTGGATAATGAGAAGAAAAGCTATTTTAAAATCTGAATATANNNATTTTTCTAAGCTCAAGTTTATAGACCTTTGTCATGATTATATTTTCTGGGGAATTATTAATGAAATACATATTTTCAGTATGCTATTGTTAGTACGTCTTATGTGTATACAAGAGAGAGCACAAACCGTGCCACTAGAAATGCAATTAATTTTCACTTTTGCTGAGGGAACATTCTTCAAGAAAATCCTCAAGGTGGCAGCACTGGCTCAGTGTTTAAGTGCACACCATGCTCAAACTACCAAAATGAAACCCGAAAAACCATCCCAACAACATGAAAACAGTGTATTGCTGAGGTGGACTTTTTTAAAACATACTTTTTACCCACTGGTTCACACATGCCTTATTAATCAACCCACTGTCTTTCCTTTTTGCCTGAAAAATATCAGCTTTAAAGTGTAGGTGTACCCAGGCATCTTTAAAAAATGCCAAAAAATATGATGGTGAAACTAAACTACAAGTAGTGCTTGCTCCTCTACATAGGCGTGAGACAAATGGGATTTATGGAACTTTAGCTGGGAACATGCACCTAAGCTTGTCTTTCAAATCCTTGGAAATGTGGTTCTCTTTACTTAATCCTGCACTCTTGCTGTTATTCTCAGTTGCTACTTCTCATATCTCAGACAAATGGTCTGGTTACTCAAGTGCAACAGGAAAACTATTGCACTAAACCCCACCACACTCCATGTTATTTTATAAACCCATTTTTTGCACTAGCTCTTCATTAATCTAAATTTTCTGCTACAGTTAATATTGTTAAATATAATCCTAGCTAATTCAGTTTCAGCCATAACGAATAGAGGGATTGAAAATATGCAGTATCCTGCAGTCTCTTGTATAAAACTAATCCTAAAAAATTGTTTTGAGTGTTTCAAGAGAGCACTTTTTCATGGATGGTTTTTATTATCACTAACATGACTTCATTTGTAAACAAGAAAAGTTTCCTACAGTACCTGCAGGCCCAAACAATTATGAACACAGCTGGAATCTTTAATTGTTTTACTTTTAACTATATGTCCTTTTATATTCAAATAATCCAGAATGCTAACTAAATAGTTTTTAAGTTAATCTGACTAACTATAAATATGAAAGTGATGTGTATGCTAAAAATAATGTTATGATTTATATCTTTCTGGATGTTCTACTTTCACTGGAAATAACTAGCTTGCACATTTGTTTATCTTTATGCTACTAGCAAAAATTGTTATTAAATTTGATTTTTTTAAACATTGAACAGCTATAAACTTTAGCAGATATTAATTTTTCATGACTATGCTTGAATAATCCATCTGAAAACTTGTTAAGACAAATTGTTTTTGGGAAATCATCATTCTTATTTCCATATGCCTCTAAGAAAATGAAGATGGAAATTCATGCACTTTTAAATTAATCTTTTTATCAGAGGATTCAATTTCAAAAGGGCTTGAAAGTAGCAGCTAACACTTATCACTAAAGGTTTCAGTTCGATATGATAGTAGTAAAATTTTTATATTTTCATAATGG
>WEIU01003343.1:18121-32051 GCA_013389925.1 Aegithalos caudatus | reverse complement strand
TTTCCATGAGTGTGTATTTCCTGTTTCAGAGAAAATGGGGAAAGTGGGATGGTAGAAGAGACCCCATCTAGATTCAGGATGACCATTGTGGGGAAGTTTTCATTGCAGTACTTAAAATTCTGCAGAAAAGCTTCATCTTAAATGGGTGGTTTACAATTAAAAACAAACAAATTAACAAAAAAAACCACCAAAACCCACAAAAAAACCCCCTCAAAACAAACAAACAAACAAACAAACAAACAAACAAACAAACTCCAAACAAGCCCCTCCAAATATTTCTTGTAGTAACTTGTCAGAGGAAATTTTCTGCAATGTCTTCTGAGTTAATGGCTGTGGGGAGGTAAGAACAATACGATATTTGAACTACAGAGTTTGGTATAAAGTACACTGAGCCTATACATGCTCTTTTATTCGAATGTGTTTCTTGTAAAGGTAAAAAACTCCATCTCTGTAAATATGTCTTAATATTTTAAAAAACCTTATTTTCTTAAGCTGTAAATCCATGTTTAAATATCTAGAGAAAAAAAGTATTATTTGTATAATTGTTCTACTCCACAAATATGCAAGCAAGCTGTCTACTAAAATATTTGGCAATTTCCAAATCAACTACTATACTGAAAACAGTCAGTATGTAGCTTGATTGGCAACCCTTCTTCCTGCTTCCCAGGATATAGCTCTTTAACATCTTTAAATATGAGCCCTGTAGAGTTATAGCTCTCAGTACAGAAAAAAATATGTTGATCAGTAGTCAATTTTCATAACAAATTACATATAAAGGTCATAAAGAATGAAAAAACCAGTCTAAAGCTGCTTCTATCTAAGTAAAGATCTGAATCAAATGCAGTCAAATGAAACAGTTGGCAGCACAGGTGCATTAAAATGTTTCACCCAGAATTACTTTGGCAAATATTCATTTTAACTCTTATGGATGATCTAATTACTTTTTTTTGTTTGTTTGTTTGTTTTTTGTGTTTTTNTTTTTTTTGTTTGTTTTTTTTTTTTTTTTTTTTTTTTTTGCTTGTTTTGTTTTGTTTTGTTTTGTTTTGTCTTATCACACCAAAATACTTCTCAAAAGTTAAATTTCCTTATTTAACTGCAAAAGCTTCCTGCAAGATTACCTCAACCCAATGGTGGTGTAATTTGGTTTACAATCAGGGACAAGGCTGTCTACAGAGACTGAGCTCAGGGCTCCAGACATGGCTCAAGGAAGTTTCAAGGTGTACAGGGGTTTGTCTGTGGCTGTCCTTACTCCTGGCATAAAGAGCTAGGTTGTATTGTTATTCCAAAGAAGAAAAGCCATGAAGATATGCAAAAGGCATTACAGCTCCTGTGGGATCTCAACCATTTCTCATTTTTTCATTTGTATGGTAAAGTGACGCGATACCTGAGACCGTTTGGTGTAATAAGTTTTATTTTTGAACTCCCTGAAATCAAATCTGATTTTGCTGATGAGTATGACTAAATATAAAACACATTCTGAGGGCATAAAAAGTATCTTGATCCTCACGTGAATCATTTTTGTAACCCAGAGATGGTTTCCATTAAAAAAAACTCATTTAAAAAACCACATGTACTGATATAGAAAGTAAACATTAGCAAACACCAGCTCTAGACATAATTTAAAGAGAAAATTAATTTTCTATAACAAGTAACAGATTTTGTGGTGTTTCTTTTAGTTGAAATGATTTACCAGTCAAATAATGTTGCAGACTTTTGATTTAATTCCTGTAGTTGGTATTTCTAATAACAACTGGAATTGATTAATTTTGATAGAAAATTTGAACTATTCTTTACTCAGTAGCAGGGGTTGAGAACTTCTAAATATCCAGAAAATTTATTTAATTTTCTACATTATTTCCATCTTTAAAAGAACAGCTGAATTGACTGCATTAGTGTAACGTTGTAGAGGGATAACTGGTAAGACTTTCTAAATCTCAGGCAACACTCTTATGTGGGCTCCTGAAAAATTTCAAGCATCAGAAAAATAAGTTCGCAACCTGCCTGACACAGTTTTGTTCATGATTCAGGAAAAGAAAAAGAACTGCTTATGATAATAATGGGAGAAATCCCACTTCTTATTTCTAAAACACCTCTCATTAATTAAGGAATAGAGGCAATTATAATTTTTGCAGTAGATTTAGAAACATAATTGCACACAAATTATAAATAACAGCAATAAACCATACTTGTTGCACCTGCCGCAAAAACAAATAAATGAAAAAATTAATTAATAAGTAAAAATTTATGTTAGGGTTAAGAAAAATACTCCAGCAGTCAGTACTTACAGTAAAAAAATAATAAAATTATCAAACCTGTCCAATCCTGTGCTTATTTAATGTGAAATCTTTTCATTAAATTAAAAGTTTCAGGGGATCCATTTTTATTCTGTCAGATGTCTTCAAGTACAGCTGGGCTACATTTATTCCTAAGAGAGAGCATATGTAATGAGTCTGATGCGTGTGGGATGCATCAGCCCAACTTTCCTTGTGTTTCACAGAAGGGCCTACGATAAACCCAAATGATTCAGTAATTTTGCCTTTTAAGCAGAGTGTACCTTGCAGGGTTTATGTGTAAATCTGAATGTTCCCAGATGTGTTGGACTTTGTGCACTCATGCTGGCAAGTTTTGTCTTGACAATGCTCTGAGCAGGCAGGGAAAACTAATGCAACAGCAACCTTGACAAGAACAAATACCACTAAGGCAATAATCTGAAGCAAAGCTAGCAAGTAAAGCAAGAAACATCTATCATAAACAGAGAAACCAAAATAAAATATGAGCATATTTGAGCATTTGACTAAACATGCTGGTAACATGCTGTGTAACTGGTCAAATTTGACAGGCTAAGTAGATGGTCTTGCTTTAACTTATTTACTTATCTATCTTTAATAATATTCTAAATATTGTCTAATATTTTTGGGTTTTTTTAAAAAGACCTCCAAATTCCTAAAACTAAATGATTTTAAGGTATTCTTGATCAGGGAAGTTGGAGTAAATGATGTCACAGCAATCTTGTGACCCTGTGATTCCATAGAGTACTCTTGACCATATTTGAATTTCTCTCTGTAGGAGAATCACTGCTAACCAGTTCAGCTCTTCAGCAAGTCTCATCAGACAGTTTTGAAACCCACTTACTAAATATATACATGCCTCTTGAATAAATCAGCCTGTTGCTTCAGTGAACTTTAATATTCTCAGAAGAATGTAGTCACTTAAAAAGGAGAAAATGGTGCTAAAGAAGGCCCTGATGAGAAAAAAAATCTTTCTCTCTTTGTGAGGAACATGAACAGAGAGCACAGCCCCACTGTGATGTGCTCTTTGTGAACTCTGAACTAGCTGGAAGACTTATTTTTGCATAGTGATTTCATTCACAGGTGCTGCATGTAATCATATCTGCAGGTCACAGAGGTGTGCATCACTGTGGACAAGTTTAGAGCACCCTTCTAAGCTTAGTGGGAAATAAGTTCTTTTTGGATCCTTGCCTACTTTAGTGTCCAAAAACCGCAGTAACTCTCAAATCAGCAGAAGTTCAGTATAATAGCAAGTCTGCCAAATGTCCCTATCATCTAAGCAGACGTGTTCAGTAGAGAATAAAATCTCAAGGTTATGAATTTTTAAAAGTTTTCCTTTTTGCCCACACCAACCTTCTCTTCAACTATTAAAAAGTTCATCTTCACTCACTCCCTGGTCTTTCATAAGACCTTGAACTGAGGAGAAATACTATTTAGTGCAATTTGAGAGAAGTATTGGGTGCAGTAACAATATATATCTGCCCTATAACTTTGGTAGTACTCTCATTCAGCAATATTTCTGGACTTTTGGTAAAGAATGAAGAAGGGAGACAGGTCCAGCTGTCTTTTAATATGAGAAAACATGTTTGGATGAGTCATAGAAACTTTGTGAAACCTTCAAACCTCTTTGAGACTGAAGTATTCCTAGACTTAAAAGTTTTAAGAGCTACCTGTCATTATTCAGCTTTATGTCTTGTCCTAGATCCTCTCAATTGCCTGAAACTCATCAAGGAAGGGCAGATAACAACACTATTGAGATGTAGTTAGTGCATACCAGCTGTTCAGTTATCTTTTCTAAAGAGCATAATTCCAAACTTATACCCCCTTAGTTTCATCACAGATTGAATATTCACTGTTTCCTGCCATATTTTCAGAAATATCCTCTGGTTCCTTCTGCAACTACCTTCCTGTGGTCCATGCAACCCCACAGCTTCCTTGAGGATATCCTTGCTTTATTCCAATCCCAATTCCAGAAAGAAATCCAGGTTTGAGATCTGTGAACATTTGTCCCAGATGCATCCACACCTCTTTCTTAGTGCTCAGGTTCCTAATTTGCCCAGTTTTTCCTTGGTCCACTCTTCTCCAAGCATGGCTGCTCATCCACCCCAGCTCACACACCTCACTCCCCTGCTCTGGCCACACACCTCTCACCTATTTTTCACCTCCCAGGATGCCTGAGATGCTGCTTTCCTGCTGACTTCACTCCAGCTTTTCCAAGATGCCACCACAGGAGGGAAAGGTCCAATTTTCAGTTATAAACTTCCAGCAGCTCCCTGCATTGTATCTTATCACTTTCCTTGGAAGCCATGTTGGGTTTCCCACACAAAGAACTAGTTTCAGGACAGCCTCCAGAAGCCAGAAAGACCTCCTCTGTTCCCAGCTTATATGACAAAAAATAGGCCTCTTCACCTAACAATGCTGTTCTATATTTTCTTATAATGTCAGAAATATTCATTTATTTCAGCTTCATGGACTAGAGGTGATCCAAAAGCCACATTATGAACAAGCCAGAGTTTAAATACTGTTCTTGGGGAATCTACAGAAATCTAGCATAGTTAAATGAAATAAGCTTCTGGAAGCATTCCTAAGGGAAATAAAAGATCTGTTAATGTTTTTGGGAGTCAAGGATAGTTATGACTTGAGTTATTTTTTCCTCTTAAAGGAAGGACCATCACTGATGCTGGAGTGGACCACAAAAAGAAGAAAAGGGAAACATAATCTTAATATAGCTTTCAAGAATTCTACCTAGTAGCAGCTCCTGAAACACAATAATACCTCCTTATTGATGAAAAAAAGAAAAAAAACATATTTTTTTCTGAAAAAGAAAATAAGCAATCAATTTCCTGTGAAGACTATGTTACTGAACTGCACATATCGATGGAGCTGAACATATACACATTTCAGGTCTCTGTTTTTATGATAGTGTGTAAGGAGTAAAGAGTTAAAAAAGAGGCAGACTATCCAGCTAAGGCAGAAAAATGTCTGTTCTTTCCCATTCCCACCAAATTATCTTGTCTATAGCATTCAACATATATTTTCATTACTCTTTAAAAATTACTCCATGACCTGCCCTGTCTGTAAAAGTCATGCCCAAATACTACCCTACTCCTGCTGTGCTGCTTTGGGGCCCATCTCTCAGTGAGGGGCAGAGGAATGCTTTGAAGGTGCTTATTCAGCCCTGGGGACATAAGAACAGAAGAACAGTGATAGGTAGCAGATAATATAAAAACTTAGCTAAGCTACTTTTTTAAAGCTTGGGTTTACCATCACAATGGGACTTTGGCAGACCTGTACTTATGTCAGAAAAAACACAAATGGCTATAAATATTCAACATACAAAGAGTGTTGCAAGGAAGAAGTATATTCCCCTTGCAAACTTAAAATCCATAGTTATTTTATGGCATGCATATTTTAAATTTAGTGAACAGAACTGAAGGATGATGTACAGTGTACCTAATGGGGCCTAGAAATGCCATACAAGTAACAGATACCATGGAGAAGGATTTGAAGTTACTTTAGAAGCTAGAGTAAAGAGGAAGGAGAGAAAAAGGTTTAATTTTTTTCAGTCAGGTCAGAGCACTCTTTCCTTGGTGTAAGGTGGCCTTACTCAGCCAAGGAGGTCTTGGGAAAGGAGGCAGAGTTTTAATTCCCTTCTACCCATTTCCTGCAACCATGAACTTCACCTTTGTACTGAAAGTAAAGGAAAAATAAAAATCTTTGTAAACTTCACCTTTCCTCACCTCTATCCTTGTCTAAAGTTATCAGCTAAATTTTGTCATCTAATCCAAGAACACTCAGATAAACATGGGACAAATTTTATCTTTTCATCCCAAGAGCAAAGGATGTAGTTTCACACATACCATGACTAATAAGTAAATGATAAACAAATATACAAGTCAATTCTGTAAAGAGGTTGATAAAAATAGTTCCCCATCCACCAATTTTCTCAAGATACCACTTACACACTGCATTTTCTCCAGCTACTACTTATATTTAAAATATAAAATTTTCATTCCCTACACTTATCCAATGTCTGGATAGTGGTTTGTATGGCTGGATCATTTCAGGCTGACTGCAGTTCTTGCTCCCAAGTGTGACTGCAGCAATAGGCACACACTTCTATTCAGTTGGCAAAAAGGGATGGGGAAAATAAAAAGGGGACAAAAAATGAGTTGCGTTCTTCTTCCAGTCCTTAGATATAGAGTAGTATGGCTGCTGAGGTTTTACTCTACCAGTCCTTGAGCTTCAGACCTTAATGCACAACAAGAAGGACAGGAAGCTCCTAGAGCTCTCTGCTGACTGGCAAAATTGCACAAGGCCTCTTCATCTATGGAAAAAGAGGAGGGTGGGTCTCCAGCCAGATGTGGGGCTAGGAGAGGTGCAAAGCTGTCTGGAGGGCACATAATGATTGATGTGGGGCTAGGAAGCATATAATTAATTGCTGTTTCTATACTAAGAATGCATAATAAATTGTTTTAAGTCTGGAGGGACACAGATTAATTAATTGGGGCTTAGGGAGAAACTGGTGCTCTTAGTACCACTGGGCAATATTTTATGCAAATATGTGTAATGTTATGCAAATTAAAAATCTACTGGGTTTTTTGTGCCATAAGATATTGCTAGAGATGTGCCTGCATTGTAAAACAAATTCCCTCTGCAGCTACAGCCTGACTAGAATTGGGTGAAGAAGGTAAAAATAATATATTTTCAAATATTATACTGTTTTTAAAGTTTCATATTAAATATACATTTTATTTAGATGCATACAAAAGCACATGATTATCCATATATGCTTTTGTAAACATGGATTGGGCTACATAAGTAACTGTAAAAAGTACAGTAATGAAACTTTTCAAATTATTTTAAGACCTCTGTATGGCTGGGCTCATATCTGGAAAGACGAGGTACTTGGGAAGAGAAATTGCAGAATGGCCATGAGGGGAACAGCATTTCAGGGTAATGTGAGAGGATGGTAATTACTACACTCTGATACAAGAGAAAGAGAAAGAATCCTGGCTGCAACTACTGAAATAAAGATCTTAAATATGAGTGCAAATAAAATCTTAATCTTTTCTGAATGGGTATCAGCCCAGACACAAAATAAAGAACCATCAGGGATTAATCATTTGAGGAAGGAATTCAAGAAGTATTAGCATATTCTCTGCTAAATTTTGCAAGATTTCTCTGGAGAGAAAACACTCAGGAATGTGGTGGATGTGTGATCACCATTTGACATACTACTGCAAAATAGAAGATAACAGCTGCAGAAGATGAATGAGATCACTAATCAAAGTTTCAAGAAACAGTGATTCCAGCAAGAACAGTGCACTTTCTCCAAACAAATTTGATTTCAGCCCTTTGCACCAGTGTTAATTTAATTCTAAGAAAAAAACCTCTTTAGACATTAGGATGGTATTAAGCTAATAGCATTATTATGTTGTCTGTCTTTTTTTTCTTAAGGACAAATAACATTATGCCTGTGATGGTCAGAAAGGTGGGTGCAAATAGATCTCTGCTTGTCTGGAGTGAAAAAGTAGGTTGCAATATGAAAGAAGTTATGGACCTGATAGGGAAATCTTTTGCTGCTGTAACACAGAAAGATAAAATAATACTGATTCACAGGTTCATTTAATTCTTACGTATTATTACTAGTTTTGTTAATATCTAGATAAATGTAAAGAAGACCTTGTAAGAAATATATCTAAAAACAAAATCTGTCATTTAGAATGTTTCTAAGTCCCATTCCCTCTCCTTTATTTAATTGGAAATGTCCTTGAAAAACTTTTCTGTTGGCTAAATTAAGTCATGCTTGTCATTAGGTGGGTATTGCTCATCTAATTTCCAAAGATGCTGACAAAACCAGACCATTTGTGCAATTTCTATAGATTTATTATTAATATCAGACATAAATCTTTAGGGACCTTAATAAAATTAAAAGGCTTAATTTTTTTCTTGCTTTATTGAATTTATCCAAGAGTCTGCAAATCTCTGTCTTTGGAAGTTTTCGCAGATGGTCCAGAAAAAAATTCCAGTCTGGTTTGTTATAACAGACCACAGAATTTCCGTGAATTAAGTCTAGAGCTTAGAGCAGAGCTAGAATATATCCTTTATGACAACATTCAAAGCTTACTTTAGAAATTTTGACTGAAACTTTTGGTACACTGTTCCTAATGGCCTCACTGTAGAAAGTGTTCTCTATTTTGAGGTTTGCTTTTTCTCACTTAAGATTCAGCCTTCAGATTTTGTTACACCTTTTCTCCCATGCTGAAGAGCTGACTATCCATGTGTTAGAAGTTATAACTAGAGGAGTAACATTTTGACTCCTATTTTGGTATTTGTTCTCTATTTGATAACAGTGTCTTGTTTTATTCTGCATTCATGAGTTCTGGTGTCTTTGTGCCATCTACAGAATTTATCAGTGGTTTTTGCTGTCTTTTCAACAGGGTAAAAGTATGATTAAAAAACTTATTCTACCAGCAGCTGCACAAAAGTCATACACCTGCTGCATGACTACTTCCCATTTACCAGTCTTTTGAGACTAGTTTTTAATCCATTTGGCATGTACCATAACTATGTCGTAAGACAGTTTCTTAATTGAATTTTCACTTAGAATGAATCAAGTGCCTTGCAAAACCATGTTCCATCAGTTCAGCCTTATTATATGGTGTTAAATTATAAAAGACAATACATATTTAATTTCTCAAACCCTATTTTCTGTAACGTCATGCTGACATTAGTAGCATTATTCCCAGGTTAATGCTTGATTATTCAAGTCCTGCACCAGCAATTTCATTATTTTTTCCTACAATTTAAGATAATTACAACAGGACTCTTGTCACACAGCTTGGCCCTTTTATCATTTTATATTATTTATATTATGGGGTTTTTTTGTTTGTTTGTTTGTTTTCTAGCAGGTGTGTTCAAGGGTCCAGCCTTGCCAAATAGTCCAGGATAACTGCAGCCAACAGGACAGGAGTGAGTGTAAGAATGTGGTTGAGTGGGATGTCCAAACTGCCTGAGATGGCCTTTGCCCAAAGATGATGAAGGTAAAGAGGAAAAGAACCATTTACCGAATTAAAGAGTAATTACCAGAATTACTAGAAGACACTTTGAAAAAAACCAGTCAGCTAAACAGAAATACAAATGAAACATAGATTTGTAGTGAGTGGGAGAGGACGGGAGCAGGACAGCAGGGTGGTGACCCTTCTAGATATTGTTGCATGGTCTGGGGGCTCTACTTCTCCGTAGGGACTCCCAGGTGCTGCATCCAGTTCATGCAATGCCAGCACGGGGATATCCCAGAACCTCCATCCAGCTCAGGGGTTCTCAATCACCAGCCCTGGCTGCCACCAACCCTTTGAAAATGGAGGTGGGGGAAACTTGGGCATTCATCTTCCACAGCAGGGATGTGATCTGCTGAGATTAATACTAGAGAGGGATTTAAAATTTTGGAATAATTTCATGAAAAGTTTGCAAGTATCTAGAATTGAGTATGATCTTTTGTTATAGATATGGGTCATGAGTTCCAATTAATTTTTGTGTTGTTAATAAATCAATAAACCACTTCCATATTGGTTTAGTTTAAACTATACAAACTGAACAGTTTCTCCCTATAAAAACTCTACTCTTCTGAAACTCTAATTCCAGCTCAAGACCTACTCTTCTGAAACTCTAATTCCAGCTCAAGACTTACTGAAGATAACTCTCCAAATGTTAGCAGGTGAGAATCTCCCTGGAGAACAATCCTGCTAGTTCTTCAGAAATTCTGGGATTAAAGTTAGTGTTTAATAAATAAATAAAATAAAATAAAATAACAAAAATAATATAAAAATAATAAAAATAGTCTATATTTTGTAGCCCTGTCATGAATTCTGAAATGCATACCATGTCGTCATCATTCTGTGATCTTGGTGTGTCTGTCAACTTCCAAATACAGGAGAAAAAAATCCTTACAGACTTATCTATATTGAATCTAAAACAACAAACATTCCATGTTCTTACCAGAAATACATTGAAACTTTTTTCAAAAGTCTCTTTGCCCTTTATACTTAAAGTACTTATAAATCTAATTTAATCCAATTTTTTTATATTTTCTATTTTTTAGCTGCAGTCATCTTTTCAGATTATGACTTTTAAGGTGTGTTTTTAAGCAGACCATACTATTTTCAGGATTATTTATCTTTTTTTTTTTTTTTTTTTTTTTTTTTTTTTTCAAAATTTTAAATTTTTTTATTTTTTTTTTGGCAACAATTAAACTATTTCAATCTTTCCTGATCATATTTCTACTTGCCTACTTACAACTTTCTCCAAATTGAGCTTTCTCATATCTACTTTCAAGGTTTACCCAATTGGGCAGTATAAGCAGCATGGATATTAAGCAGCTTGTGACCATTTGCACCTAAGCAGCTAGAACATATTTGTTCCATAATTGATTCTTCTTTATCTATCAATACCAATATCTTCTGCAACAGGTTTTTAAATTAGAAAATTACATTTTGTAATAGATGGACATTTGGTTTGAGTCCAAATTAGGCACAAGACGCCTCAGTGAAGTATCTATTTTCTGTCTTTTTACACCAATTTGGTACAGATTTTGCTTTCTCATTAGCATATTTACTTTATTAAAAAAAAAAAAAAAAACCAAGTTAAATTTCTAGGTTATTGAAGAACACTAGGACATTCTCTTCTTATCAAAATTCAAGGGCATGTAGACTGAAGGAAGCTTTATTGAGGGATAAACTGGAATTGGGATGTCATATTATAGAACTTGCTGTAATTTTTTTTTTTGTTGTTCTCACTCTAGATATATTAGGATGCATGCCAAGGAATCATTAGTAAGAACTTTTCATGTCTTTGTGTTTCAGAAAATGCTGACTTGATGGAAGGTTAGGTGACTAGCCTTCATTTCTGTAGACATAAAAAAATCATATGCCAAAATGAGTACAATATATGGTAGCCATCAATTCTTTGGGATTTTCATTGTCTCAGCTCATGAATTTTTACCTTCTTATAAATTCTAAGAACAATTTGACATTTTCTGGTAGTATCACAGAGCCAGAGGATCCCTGTGAATACTAATGAACTTTTACTGGAACAAATATATGGTGTACAGTAATGATGCAGTTTGCTGTCAGAGTATCTCACTATAGATATACTGCATACCATCAGAATTTAAAACAGATGGCTTGGAAGTCTACTGGTAATTTTATATAATCACTAAAAATAAAAGATTACATTTCCTGTGAATTACTATCCCTGGATTGCCCTTTCACTGAATTCGTGAAACACATGGACCAGGACAGGAGAATGCTTAACCCTTGCAGGATTAATATCATGCTCCTGAGACTGGGGTTAAATCTGTGAGTTCCTGGGAGAGAAGGCCAGACCCTGAACCTTTTTCTCTTTCAGGCACTGATATCAAGGCAGCACACAATTTCAGAGAGAAAAGACATGAAATTACATTAAATTATAATATTTCACCTTCCTGTTCCGTGCCCTGTTCCAGTTAACTGAATCAACAGTGAGATAAACTTCCGTGGTTCAGCGTTTTATGAAACATTTCTGTCCAGTAGTTTATGTACTTTAGTCATGCTGTCTGAACACAATTGAACAAATCACATTTTTGTTTTTGTAGAATGATAGTACTTGTGACAATGTTACTCCAAGAAAATTGGATTTAATGGGGGGTTTTGCCATGGAAGTAAAGTCAAGTAAGGAAGTCAAGTAAGGAAGTCAAAAATGAACTCCCAATCTTTTTTGGTCCCTTGCCAAAATGTTGCTCTTTTTAAGTGTGGAAATGTTAGTAATAATCAAGACTTTCAGCATGAAGACCAAAGGAAAAAGAAGAAAAAGTAGTATAATTGGAAAAATAGAATTTGCTTCTATTAACATATTTCTGCTCTACTATTGGTAGAAAAAGAAAGCAGATTTCTGTGGTAAAGCTGGTATGTTACTACTGTTCACTGTGTTCTGGTCAGTATGCTCCTAATGGACTTAGTGTCTTTCTTTTTTTTTTAATTTTTTTTTTCTTATATAGGAAGATTATCTAGGACCAAAGTATTTTTGAAGTTACATCAGATTAGATTGCAATTGGTACCTCATTTTGCACACTAGACCAAAAAATTCCAACATAACCACTTTTATTACTCACATCTAAAAAATGTAGTTTTTTTCTGCTTTTTCTTCATTGTCTGCCTGTGGATTTAAATACATCAAAACCAAAATTTAAGACTAGAAAACAAATAAAGCAGCCATAAGTGCCAATTAACAGAAAATAAGGACCTCTAAAGTCAGGCTGTAAAAATTCACAACTGTTTTTACAGATGCTGCAATGCTAGTATGAGTGTTGATTTTATCTTGTAATTTGATCATTTACATTTAAATTTTCTCTAAAAGTTTTCAACAAAATCTGGCCAAGAAATGAAATAAACCATAGAAAGAAATAAACTCCTAGAACAACAGCCACATTCTTACCCACAAAACTAGACTGTGTTTCCCAAGAGTGCTAGTGTTTCCATAAACTCAGTTTTCACACTCTGGGAACATTATTAGAATTTACTTTTAACTAAGGTCAGAATGGTTGAAAGCTCATCACAGTTCACTTTCAGGTATTCATACGTGTACACGGATAGACAGGAAAACTAAAGTTGCATATTTTAGATTTTGTTAACACAATTTAAAAAATAATAATTCTTAAAATAATGGCTCCTTTGAGTTTGAGTTAATGTAAAAATAGTGGCTTTATTTTTTTCCCCAGGTAAAAATACCCCAAAACAATGCAACATAATTTTCTGTGCTCTATAACTTTAAGAATTTGCCTAAGACATGGATCTAGTCTTAGTTACACTGCTATCAAATATCATTCCTGTAAGTCAAGTAATAACTAGGACTTTTCAAACTTTAGGAATTGGAATTTCTAGGACTGCAGCAAGATCATTTAGCACCAAACTTGATTTTCAGAATTTGACAATTGCAAATAGTAATTCTCACTCTAGATATATCAATTAGAAGTGACTCTGTAAATCTAGGATGTAAATTTGTTCTATTTGTCACATACACTAAACTATATTAGGAAAAAGTTAAAAGAAAAAAACAAAGCTCCAAGGAATAAACAAAAAATCCAAATGGAAAAAAAACTCAAAAAACCTTTTCCTATCATTCTGAATTTCTAAATCTGTATTTGTTTAAAGTATCCTCTTGATTGTTCAAATCAATATAGTAATTTGGCCTTAAAAGATAAAGGAGTTTCAATTAAAAATAAATCTTTCACCTTCCCTACATATTAATTTCTTTCCAAATCTGTCTGGCTCTCTAACTAATGATTCTTGCTTCTATATGATGCTGTTTAATTTCTTTTAGCCCAAATATTTTACTAGTGCAGAAAATTAACATCCTACCTATTACCCTACAGCCCAATTCCATAAGGTTTCAAAATACTAGCCTGAACTTTGCACAGATTTTCAGAGCACCACTGTATTACTCCTTTCATACATATTCTGCCATCATTTGCTGGATACCTGCTACTTTTATGGATACTATCCATATCAGCTGCTGGAGTAACTATAACCTGCATTTACAAAACAAGAACCTTTTGAAATCAGATCTAAATTCACAATCCTTTACTAATCTTGAGTTTAAAAAAA
>WEIU01003343.1:3595-14049 GCA_013389925.1 Aegithalos caudatus | reverse complement strand
AAACCTGCAAATAACAAAAATCTCATCAAGATATGCACATAATAAAGGCTTAGTACTGAGATCTTTGAGATAACATAATCTAAATGTTTTGAAAAGCTCTCATAAAATTACTAAGGATATATCAGACCCATCTTGCAAGAAGATTCAGAGTGTTTATGAAAGCCAAGGATGAAATGATGAAAAATGTTACATTTCATGCAGATGGACCCTGTGCTATATACAGACATGTCAAACAGCAGAGAAGGACATAGAAAGATCCCATAATAACACCTTGTCTATTATTTTAAAGATGAGCTGGCCATGCAGAAAACTAAATGTATCTTTATATGCACCTTTATAAGGCCTTGAAGGAAAGGTTTTCTTTCAATAACATCTGTTGATGGAAAGCAATCAGGTAATCATTTTTGGCATTATGATGGAGGACCTACTTAACATTTGCATAGCTGACATCAGGCTGCTCAAAGTAAAAAAGCCTTATTCCAGGAAGAACCTTGCAAACTTTCACTTTATGATATTCCAGGAAGAACCTTGCAAACTTTCACTTTATGATAATATAAAGAATTTCACAGAAAGAAACCCCAAGCAACCAATGATGAAAACTTCACCCCCATAACTTCACCTCATAACTAAACTATTTTCTTAGTATGTGCTTTTTTGAACATGAAAAATATATTTAAATTGGAATTGATCAAGTCCCACTAAGAGAGAAATAGAAACTTTTGTGAAATATGGAGAGTAAAACTCACTCATTCTTATTCCAAGTATTCTCAATCTAAAGAAGCAGGTAATTCTACTAAAATATGGATTTTTCTTTCATGATGAAGCATTCAGCTTGCTCTTCTGGAACAAGCACACATCAATTGTGCAATGGTGCCCTGCCCTGAACTGCTAAGGGATGATTGTTAAAAATCACCCTTCCTTCCCAACCTGTATATGAGTCACTTTACATGCATGGACAATACATGGAATAGTACTGGCTTGTGTCAGTGTGACTATAGAATGAGGAAATATTGATTACAGAAGTGCCAAAAAAAAGGGGCTTTGGAATGATAACAAGATTTAATAACATTTTTGTGTTCAAGAGCATGAAACAACTGGTTTATAATCTGCTGCTATGGCTGCAGGATCTTACTGCAACAATAGAAGGTATAGAGTACTGGGAGACACCAAAATGTGTAACATTAAAGGACATATGAAAATATCCACTATTAGAAGACCGTATGAACAATGATTGTTGTATCCAAGGTCCTCTACAGTGAGGCTTGACACTTGTGTGCTGCTGCACAGGCTTCACCAAGACCACAAGGGCATGGGTAGGCAGCTAAATGCTGAGACCTGTGAGATAGATTTGAACAGGATCCCTATGCCTGCACAGAGTAGGCTTAAACAGGATTACAGTGGTTCACAAATACAGAAACAGGTTGTAATGGAATAAAAGAGTCAGTTCTAAGGGGTAAAATACAGCTCCTCTGAAGTAAGCTGTGGAAATATAATTCCTGATTTTCAGATGTTCTGTAACAATCTGTGTGTGCTTGAGGGCTTGATGATGAAGACATTGACTAAGATAGGATTTACTGGGAAAGACAGTAAAGACAGCACAAGCCTGGGTTGATATCCCTAATTTCACTCTAGGTTCCTGTGACATTAGGCATTATGTTCCTCTTGGCTACAAATGCACTATCCTTTTAGGTTTTGCTTCTGTTTGTTTGATTTTGGAAGAAGACCATGTGATCTTTTTGCTTTATCATTATTTTGTGTTTAGTTCAGCATAAAAAAATATTGGATCAAATAAACTTCCTCAAAGCATGGCCTGGATGTTGACAGCTATTTTACAAAAAGAAATTGGTATCGCTTTTTGAAGTAGTCAACAAATAATTATATGAGTTCAGCAAATTAAAAAGTCATCCCCCCAATAAGCCAACACTCACAACATCCCACAAGTTTTATAAGTTTATGGATAATTTTTTTCTACGGATTGAAGTATTTGCTATTAAACTTTTTTTTATTTTCATACTTATGTGATAATGCTAATTCCTTATACAACATTTCACAAGTGTGATTTTTTCTTTTGCTAAAAACTATTCATTAAAAAGTGAGTTATTTTGCCAGAAGAATACAATATTCTTTTAAGGATAACATCCAAATGTTAAAAACCATAAGTTATAAAGTTATCATGGTTTATCAGAACTAAAATACTTTGCTTTCTAAGTCTCACTTGGTTATAAAATTACCTGTGTATTACTGAATTACATTTCTCAGATTATTTACTCAATGGTGTAATGCTCCATGCTGTAAAACTACAATATATCAGAATGTGAGCCTGCAGATATTACAATGGACCAAATTATTTTCTATGAAGTGCATTGCCCTTTCTGGTCCAGTAGTGTGAAAATGCAATATACAGTCTCTTCATGCTATATGAATTAAAATACCATTTGAATATATGATTAATCACTATGTGTACATATTGTTCTGTTTTTAATATTTCATCAAAATATACATCAAAATATGAAAACATTCTCACTTTTTAATTCTATCTGTATAGTCTCTGGGATTTCTCTAAGACAGTCATTGTCCTTGCCTGGAATATTTTTACCCACATTAAAACTTAAGTCTTTACAGATTTGTCAGAAGCAAAATAAGAAACCTTTTCAGTTGCTGCTCCACTGTAGTCTTTAAAACAAGATAACATTGCTTTCCTGATAAATCCTGCCATTACATTAGTGGGAGGTAGGTGGGTAAGAGGATCAAGACTGCTCTAATGAATCATGAGTTATGTTTGTACAAATAAAAGATTGGTATACTCCCATGCTACTAACTGAAAACTGATGACAAAGTGGAAACAGAATAACCACTAATTCTGATTTGACTTTCTTATCTTAGACTACCATTGGCTTAGGTAACAATTAGTCATGCAGAAAATTTAGGTAAATGTCATTTTCTTAAGCTGAAGTGCTTTTGTTCACAAATTAGTGCACTAAAACAGCATAAGTATTTATTCTTTTTAAGGAAGAAACTTTCATGACACAATTAATGTTTTCGGTAGCTTGGATTGAGGTACAAAAGTGATTCAGTCTGGAGAGTCCTTTTCTGCAAATACACATGTAAGTCTCTTGTTGTTAGGCATTACAAACATGAAATAGAAAAGACTTTTTGAGTAGAGGCAAGGGAAATAAAAGATAAAAGAGCTGTGTTATCACATCAATTTGTAGCAAAAGTATATGTTGAGTCTCTCTGAAGTCTCCCTTTACCACCTGCTATTCTCCTTGGATATTTTCTACTGGGTAGTTATAATTTGGAAATCCTTTTCAGGGCTCTTCTGCTTCTCAAAGGGATGTGCAAGAGTGTCTCCCAAAATAAATATCTGTAACCAGCATCTTACCTTAGACTACATGTTAGTGTGCACTCAATTGGTACTCAAAAACTGCATCTAATTTAGACCCAAAGGCAGACACAGGTGAATAATATTTGCAGGAACAAACCAGGATTCAAGCTGTAGAGGAACTTATTTATTGACTAAGAAGGGTGTCAACTGGAGAACTACAGCATCTCTTGTAGTAATCTTGTAATCTTTCCTTTTCCTAAAGATACAAGAATGAAATTCCATGTGTCTTTCATGAAAAAAGAACAAAAGTACTAGCCTTATATCATTTAACTTGTTTTGATAAGATACCTGTGAGATGACCTGGCTTACACTGAGGCACAAGTGAAGAAAAATGTTCAAGTTAAAGGAATTTTCCTGGTATGAAAATGCTCATGCAAACTGACAAAAATTAGGCATAATAATTAAAGTATTATAAAGTAAAAGGCTATGAACTATAAACCAAGAACAATCAAAGGGACATTATAATTTAGAAGTTGCTATGATAGCTATACCATAATTTGAGAGAGAGGCTGCCACATACATCTTTATTTTAAAATCTTTATTTATGGTTTGGGTGAGGAGATGACTCCATCCCCTCAACAAGCTTGCAGACAACACAAAGTTGGATGGGAGGCACCACAGAGGGATTTGGACAGACTGGATCAATGGGCTAAGACTATTGATGAGGTTCAATAGACCATGTGTTGGGTCCTGCAGTTGGGTCACAGGAAGCCCATGCAGAGCTTCAGAGTAGGGAAAGAATGGCTGGAAATCTGCCTGGAGGAAAAGAACCTGGTAGTGTTGGTTAACAGGGGCTGACCATGAGCTGGAGTGTACCCTGGTGGCCAGAGAGGGCCAATGGCATCCTGGCCAGCAGCACCAGGGCAGTGGTCATCTTGTTGCACTTGGCGTTGGTGAGGCTGAACCTCAAATCCTGTGTTCAGGCTTGGGCTCCTCAGTATGAGAAAGGTTACAGCTCATTTCCTTAGCCCACAGCTGCAATGAGCAACTCGTACCTTTCATTTTTGTGCAAGCAGGTGTCTAATCCTTCTCTCACCAGACAAGGATGAAATCACCCTTGGTAAAGTTCACAGACAGACTCACTATTTCCTCAGAACAATTCCTATTCACCCTGTTATTTCTCCTATTTGGAAAGGAAGTGGATATGCACAAATATTCCGCAACTCACAGATGCGCTTAAATGGGTCTTAAATCTTTTGAGGAGAGTTGATAGTGTGGATGTGTTCCCACAACTAAGAACATGATTTGCAGTTTTGTCCTAGAACAACTTCAATATTTTCTTAGCTCCAGCCTGAAGCAATTTACAAAATAATTGTTGTGAAGCAGACTCCTGTTCCCCGTACTGACCTGTCTCTGTCCTGTGGGCAAGAAAAGATGCTATCCCCATGAAGACATAATATTACTTCAAGAAACTACACTGAACTTCACAATCATAGCAATAAATTTCCCAAGCATATTTTTGTGTTCCTTTATGATCTCTACCCCACAGCTTTTTAATGTGTTGCACTTTATGAAACAGAAAGCTTGGAAATAATCACACAGCTCATGAAATCCTCTTCCATCAAGTTGCAGTATTCATGGCACCACCATTACATATCACTGACCACTAAACATGACAGTAGGAGCTTCAGAGTTGATGGACGAGGCCAACAGGCCAATAATAATGACCCACAGGAAGCTGGCAAGACTGAGGGCAATACCAATGTTTTAGATTTGTAAATCTAATTTGAGGAATTTGCTAAAACGCTTGGTTATATACCTACTGAGCCTAGTGCTTTGTGACTCCATCTCAGAGGAAATATTTCGACAGGATACCCAGTTAATTATGTGCCACCCTAAAAAGCTATAAGAATTGACAGGCACAGTTTTCAATTTCAGATATATACATGTGAATAGTTTCTGACTCATGGATAAAACTGCATAATTTTGAATGGCATTAATCCATAAAAGGCAGGAGCTAATGTAAACAGTTCAGTTGACTATACCATGAAAGAGCTAATATACATTATAACAATATACATTATAATGGAATCAAAATGAAGTTATGCTTTCTTTCGTGAGGTACTGAGTACTGAGTGTATAGTAGTGTATACTGAGTATATAGTAGTATCAGGCATATACTGTGGGATAATATTTTTCAAATATTCCTTTGTTCAAATAGCTTTCCATAACTGACTATCATCCAGCCCTCACATCACTAATATATTCTAATAATTTAAAAGAAAATTAAGCTATGTTAATCAAGTTTATTTGTACAACAGTAACAGGATTTTCTTGTCCCTTTCCATAACTCGACTGTTGATATAAATTCTTTAGTTCTATTTATTTCAGAATGCAAAGTTCTCAGGACAGAAAAAAAAGTAATTTTCAGCAAAAAGTTTTGCAATAATGCATTATTTGTGCTTAAGATGTTCTGGGTCATAATCCCAAGTAAATTTTCTAAGCTGTCTACTCATTAATATGTGGTGACTGTTACTGTCTACTGTCAATTAAAAGAATTAATAGAAAAATATTTTTTAATGAGAAGTACCACTTTTATAAATTCATTCTTTTTGCCAAACCATACTGATAATAATTGTATTGCACACCTAAAAAAGATCAAACTAGGCAAGCTAAAAGAAAATTTCACCTTGCTCATTCTTTATATTCCTTGATATATTAGGAACTAAGGCATGAATATGGCATCAGGAGAGTGCATAAAAATCAAAGTATTTTAAGATTAAACTGTTGAAACTTAATAGTGAATAAACTATTTCTTTTATAATTAAAAGATTCAAACAATTCAAGTAATTATTGGTCACTTAATTTCCTTTGCAACAAATTGACTTCCCTGTTACAGAAAGCACAAAAGCACACAGAGTAGAGCACGGGCATTTCCTTGTACAAAATACTTGGCATATTATAGATGCCACAAGAAATACTTAAAGAGTCTAGCAACAGCAATCATAGTAATAACAGATCTCTTGCCTTAGGAAAACACAGTTTAAAAAATCTGGTCAGACCAGTGTGCAAGAAGCTGTAAATAATGCACTGATGGCATTACATGGCCTATTGCTTGGAGAACACTGCTCCAGGAAATGTCTTCTAATAGTATCAACCCACAGACTGACTTTGCTGCCTTGCTTTTATCACTTGAGTTCTTTTATTTCATTCATCTATATAACTTTTTCTAATGAAGTTTGAAAGCAATCTCCCCTTGAATACAATTGAAATTATTTAATCTGTTTTTCTCTTCAACCCAAAAGGTAGGACTTACGAAACTTAAAATTATTGTTCAACGACTGTGATGAAAGAACAACATATCTAACAAAAGAGTTTCAGTTTCTACAAACAATCAGAAAAAGAGATTTCCACAGCCTGCAACACTGAAAATGAACAAGGCATATCCATTCTTTATGGCTTGTTACAGCCCAAACACTGGATACACTACACCTTTTCCTGACATAATCATTACACACTTGGGGTTGGATATGAACAATACAGTTCAGAGGTCTAGTGAAAGACTTCTGAATCCTATCAAACATCTTGTGCATTACTACTGTATATACATGACAAGTAAGGCTAGTAATGGACTCCAGAGCTTATCCACAGCCTACATATGTAATTAAAAATAGCTTTCAGAGGTAAAAGTTGCATTATGAAATAACTAGATTTTACTTTTACATTCATGACAAAAGATAAAAATATGACCTTTTTCCTTTTATTTGGAATTCAGATGAACAATGTTTACAGTGTTACGTTGGAAAACGGCAACCTTAGTTTTTAATAATAGATTTCTCTAAATTAATAACACTTATAATTTGATTCAGTACGATTTCAAGGAAAAATAAAAACTATTCTTTTGCTTCTGTATAACGTCTGACATGTCATTGGGCTAAGTATCACTTTAGATTCATTACATGAAAGATAACCTCATCTATTAGACGAGCCCTGTTATATTACACAAAATTTATTAACTAGAGTCTAAAAAAACAGTTATTTTTTCCTCACAAGAGTAATCATGTTCACTACAGTGGAATTAAAAAGAGAAGTATAAAGTTGTCAGAAGTGATATGTTTAATAAATAAGCAGTTTATATATTAAATATTCTGTCGGTTCCAACATCCTGGAAATATGTTAAAATGCAACATCAGCAGAACAAACTCACTAGTCCTGCAGGCACCAGCAGCAGATGATATTTCCAACAGAAAGGAAAGCATTATTTTAATGGTATTAGCAAGTCCTTACCTAGTGGCTGCCCTGCGATGATCCTGGCATTCTCTCCTGCCACCGCAGCCCTCGCGTGCCTCTCGCTCATGTACTGTACGAAGGCATAACCTTTGTGCACTGAGCAGCCCACTATCTTCCCGTACTTTGCAAAGATTGCTTCAATGTCACCTTTTTTGACAATAGCTGTGTTCAGATTACCGATGAAGACTCTGGAGTTGATGGACTTTGGGTCATTCTTATTGGTGACATTGCTGGTCTGTGTTTTGCCAGTCATGGTTGGATCACTTGGCTTTAGACCTTAAATAAAGAACAAAGAGAATTATGTTTCTAAGTATACAGTTACCCTGACTTTGTATGATTTTTCCAGCAATAATTCACTTTTCATTTTTCACTTTGGGTGAATCTTGCCTCAGAAGAATCAAACTATCTAAAATGTATTATTGATAAAATCAAAATAGCCCATTTTAAAATACTGCTCAAAAGTAAAATTTAAACTTCTTATTTTTATAGATGTTAAATATACCAATACATCACTTAATATAATGCTGTGATAGTGAAGCTTTACTGTAATCATATGTGGGTTTCTGCCTAGAAATTCAATATTGACTTTTTAAGTACTTAGCCATCTAGAAACTGCAAAGCAAGAGAATAAATCATTATCTACTGTCAAAGAAATGAACATTCAAGGCCATATAGAGAGCAAACTCTTAAAATGAAAAACAACTCTGGTTTTGTTTGGTGTCAGTTAGAGCACATTTCTCACCAGTTAAATATCGCTGTGAGGTGTGCAAGGCAGGTAACATACAATTCTTTACTGCAATCAATATGTTTCTACCAGAACAATTTTCTTGTAAATTCAATACAAAAAGAGAAGTGAGAAAAGACAGTGGCTTATGTTCTAAGAATTAAAAAGTAGGAAAAGAAACCATTTTAACTCTAGGAATACAGATTTTCTTGATTCTTTTCTCTTTTATCTGAGGTCACAAGTCAAAATGCATCGTGGTAAATCTCTGGTGGGAATAACTAATTATTTCTGGGAAAGATTTGGTAAAAGAAGGAAAAAAGCCAACACTATTGTGTTCATCTACCTCACCCTTCTGAAGTGCATGTAATTTTCACAATTTATGTGCAAATTCCACGTGATAGCAGGACCCTTTATTTATATCAATTTACTTATATGGAAATTAAATGAAAGAAATTGTCCCAAGAGTGCACTGAGTTTTCTTTAGCTTTACTAGACCACAGAAATGTCAAAAATATGCATAACTTTAAGCAGAGAAAACTTATTTTGTAAGAAGAAGGTCATTTAGGCAGCAGTCAAATATAAGCCATGTCTTACAGCCAAGAACTATGTTACTATTTTTTAACATGTCCATACTTTTAACTAGATCATAGGAACAACTCAGGCAAGAAAAGGATCCAGTTAAATATTTTTCACAGTTAGAACTCAGTTCATTTCTCAGAATGAAAAGGTGTAATAACCTCTATTCTGAACATCTAAGTCTGAAGTTTCATATTTTAAATCAGTAGCTACCATACATGAAGCTAGAAAAAGAAACCATTGTCACTGAACTCCTTGGAATACCTGAACAAAACAGCCACAGTCGCAGCTGTCAGCACTTTGACTGCCTCCATCCCAGAGGATCCAAACCCCACTTTCCAGAGTAGAACACACAGTGGGGGTGTGTGGAGAGTCCTCCTGAGTCTCAGCAAACAGCATACTTTATTAAATGAATGTATGCCATGAAGCTTCCAGTCAAATAGCTTTCACTTGATTAACAACTCAGCATGGGAACTTATTTAATATGATAGCACTTAGAGAAAACACTGAAGAAAATAAGAAAAAGGATATTTTCCACTATCACAAGTATGATCACTGGTCTAGGAAGCAGTAGCCTGGACTGGTAAACCCGTCTCTTCCATTAAACTGCTGTATGACTCTCAGAAAGATAATTTTAGTGCCTCTGTTTCCATGTTTTAATCTTCAGACTGGCATTTTTTTGACTAAGGACTATGTCTCAATGTATTTTTATATAACTTATAACACAACAATGTGACTTCAGCTGGAGTGTTTAAGCATGACCAACAGACTCTTAACAAAAAAAAATCCAGGGAGAAAAAATTTACCAGAAGTCAAGGTTTGCATGAAAATTATGTACAACAGAACTCTTAATTTATTACCACCAAAATTGTTTTCTAAACACCAGAGTACTACACTCTGTATTTCATCTATTGTTTAGTCATTTAACATGGGATTTGGTGAACCATTCTTATTTCATAAAAATCCTCATTTTATTTTTGCCCAGTTTTTCTATGTAATAATTTAAATAGACTTTGAATAGGACAATGAATATCTCTCTCTTGTAGCTGTTCTTTGCAATGCAAATGTACAATATTTTTATAACACAAAGAAAAGTAGTTGTCTGGTGGGTTCTCATATTCAAATGAGCAGTCAGGAAAACGTGCTGCAGAAATTCAAAGGGTGAGAATAATACTAACATGAATGATTGAGATTTGATTGCCTTTCTGGTCACAATACTACTGCGAATATTTCATAAAAATCAAAGATCTGTGGGATCTTCATTACAATGTGAAAGAATATGTGACAATTTCTATACCTCACTTCCAATATACATCTGTGAAGACTGCATTATACTCATATCCTCTGAGCTATGAGTAAAATCACAAACATTGTACCCCATACAAATGCAGAAAGAAATGAAATAGTGAGAGAAGCATATCTGAAATTATCTCATTTCCTTGCAGCCTTTAATAAGGTGTCTTGCTAATTTCCTACCATTGAAGTGATCTTTTCTGGTAAGAAATATCTTCTATATGCCAAGTGTTTATTAAGGGAAAA
>WEIU01003342.1:146595-205388 GCA_013389925.1 Aegithalos caudatus | reverse complement strand
TAAGAGACCAAACAGACTTTGCCTGTGGCTTCCCAGAGGATCACACTCCATGCACACTTGACTTGCACGCCCAGACTAGATTAGGCACATGTTTGTACACCTCTCAGTGTATGAAATCCCAGACACAGTGAGGACTCTAAAACCTTGAGAACAGAAATGATAAAAAAGCCCAGTCATAAACAAAAGTCAAACTGGTAGCATCACAGGTACCCGTGGAGCTCTGGAATAACCACCAGAAAGCTGGCACAGTATCACTGGCATGATGTATTCCGAACCAGATTGGAAAAAGCAACCTGGAAAAAAAACAGTATGATTATAATGAATGAGCCTTTATTCCACATATGAAAGTGTTTCTGATGCCGACAAAAGGAGGAACAATATTTATCATTCTAGGATCTAAGGGGACAAAACAACAATATTAAATCATGAAAGGTTTTGTTTGTGAATTGGCATTTTTTTCTGTCCCTTGTGTTACCAGAATGATAAATGCTTTCCTTTGTGTAGGAAAGAAAAGATACTGAATGCTTATAATACATATGTTTATGCCATAATTTTTGAGATTGTTGGTTAGATTCTCATTAATACAAATATTTATATTAAAGGTGCTAATAAAATTTGGGGGGCGGGGGGTGAGGGTGGTGGTTTCCTCCTCTACAGTTTTATTTGAGATTCTCCTTCATGATATTTTAATTTCTAGGACAGATGAAACAAGATTCAGTTATCACAGTTCTTAGGATAACTGGTGGGAATATTCCAGAAGCACAATGTGATCAAAGTGGATGGAAAAGCAATACTCAAATGACTAAAGGCAAAACTGTGCCAGTCCCAGAATTGCAGAAAAAGCTGATATGTATGAGACATACTAAACACTTGCATTTGAATTTTTAATATAGAAAATAAATGTCACAGCATTTTCATGAAGAATCTATTAGTTTTGAATGCAGCTCATCTGCTACTCATTGCTATGGTTTATACCTTGTACTTTTTATCCATCTTAACTCCTGCTGAACACTCAAGCAATTGCAATGTCTGACAGGAGGTTATGGATTTTTTCGTATTATCATATTTTTCTTACATTTTATGTTTTCAAAGGCTAGCACAGAGCATTCCAGTGAGCACATGACAGTTAACACGCTTTGTTGCCAATACTTTCAAATGCAAGCAGTATCTCCTGGTTTGCACAGTTCAGGATGAATATGGTGCATCACTGTGCCATCTAAAGTGACTCAGCTCTGAGAGCTTCAGGGCTTGGCTCTGCCTTCAGTGCTCTGAGAACACAGGGCTGAATTTTTTAGACAGTAAATACTAAACATGCAAATAAATATATAACTAGTAATCTGGTCTCCAAAGATACATATGAGCATGACTCCAAGAAGGATTACTTTTAAATGGTGTAATTCTGTGCATGCTCTGTGGGCTGGGCAAAAGTTCCTAGAGCACAGCCAATTTTCCTGCACAGATTTCAATTGCTAGGTCAGATGCACTTCAGAATAATATTTAAAAGCACAGAGAAATGTGCTCTATGTCTGTTAGATATTACAGCATGCATGGATAGAATATCTCTTCAGAAGAGCATGACAGTTTTCATTTTCTTTTTGGGTGTAATTGGTGCTCCTGTTACTCAGCCACCTCCTTCTAACCTCCATCAGGGACACAGCTTCAATGCCTTGTCTGTAATGTCTAACACAAGTAAAAATGATATTGCTTGGTCTTAAAAGCTATCAATATAAACACTTCATATATCCATGGAGCAATAAGACTGCATGAATAAATTGGTTTGGATTGTTTGGGGTTTTTTTGACAGAGAGAACTGGACTAAATTATTTTGAAAACTAATACACGAGTAAGCTGAAAAATTCAATTACTTGAATTAGCACAAAATTTCCAGGGAACTTTTAGCACATGTGCAAAGTTTTGTGTAGAAAATGACATGTACAGACATTGCAATGAAAAGTCAGGGAGTTTCCAGATTTTGATAGATTTCAGGTTGGATGTGTCAAAAGATAAGCCCCGATGCTGGCAGGCAGTCTCCTTTGAAAATTTAGATTCCATGTACAGAGATCTTCAGGTAAACCAATTTTTACTTTCACCTCTGCCTCCAAGTGCTGGTCTCAAAGGACTTCGTTTCAGCCAAGACCTGTCAAATCCCCAAATGCTTTTCATTACTGAATTCCTTCTGTATGTTCTGTCAGCTGTGTTAAAATAATAAATTCACAAGCAATTGATTTTTAAAAGGGAGAGAACCACTTGAACTCATCTCCTGATTTTGTTATTTTAGCATGTAAATTTTTTCTTTACATATTTAAAATTGTAGTTTGAAGTCTTTCTTTTCTATGCCCTTGATGGGACTTCAAGTAGCAACAGGTTCAGAGAACCTGTAATAAAAAAAACCTTCTTGGTACAATGACTCTGAGACATCAGGGGTGTACTCCAGTCACTGCACATCCTCTCAAATCATTAATATTAATGATAATTCACTCACAAACATCCAGCACATACTAGGTGCCCTGCTGGTCTTAATTGGTGCTATGAAATAATAAAATGATTTCTTACATTCTGATGTACGTGGGGAGAAATTCAGGACATTTCTAAAATTCCTTGCAGAGGTGATTTTGTACAGATTTTGTCATTATCAAGAAAGATAATACACAAAAGCCATAGTGATGGATTAAGAAAGCTACAACAGTTATTTCACCCAGAAAGTTGAAAAGAGTCTTTTCAAATTGTGTGTGTGGAAAGGGAGCTAAGTTTGGATGAAGCAGTTGCAAGAACACCTTAATGGGGGACAAGAAAGCAATTAACAATGAAAAGTCACTGATGCAAAAGATAGTCCTAGAGATTAAAATCTTATTGAAACAAATGCTTCTCCATTTGATCATAATGAATTGAGCTGGAAGATCTGCAAAACCAGTTCACTGAACATGAGAAGAAAATAATAATTTGTTACCCAATTACAGTGCAAAGCTCTCTGCCCAACATACTGCTCTACAGCATAACTTAAATAGAAATAAACTGGACAACACCATAGTAGAATTAGACATAAAATTACTTGAAACGGCAATGTGATAATTAAGAAAAACATATATACAGATATATCACTTTTTACAGGACTCTAAAAAAACAAGAATATGCTTTGTCCCAATAGAAAAACAAAATATTCAAGGGAACAAGAGATGAAATGGGCACAGCAGGGATAGAGGAAGCAAAAAGTTCAAGGAAGAAAGGGGCAGTGGTGGAGCTAAACTGTGCATGGGGAAACAAGGGAATAGACTGAGATGAGATAAATTGCAGAGATGGAAGTGGGAAAGGTAGGGAGAGAACATTAAGAAGTGAAGATTGAGAGAAGTACATTACAGTGCAGGAACAGATTGCTTAAATTAGAGAAATCCATCAGATCAAGGTAGACTGGGTTTTTGTGATGGGGATGAAGATCTCAAATTCATCCCACCTGACTTTAAGCACTTAGCTGAGACATCCAAATGTGGAAGGGTTCCTGTCAAAATTTGAAAAATCAGCAGAGAGGTCTGTCCAAAGGGGAATCAAAGCTCCAAGTGGGTTCAACTGCCCTTTGACAGAAGTGTTAAGAAAGGATAGGAGTGATCACATTAGTAACACAGTTAAAATAATATGCACAGATTACATGAAATGTTTGGATTTGATGGGACTACTATAAAAGAGATTTAAGAAAGACAAAATAAACATAAACAGCCGCCACAGGAATTGTTATTGAAAAGGATTTTTAGAGGTCCCATATTTTTCAATCTTTATTTATGAGAAAATGTGGCAGTGACAGAGGTAGGCACAACAGAACAGTCAGCAGTGGTGAGGATGGCACCCATAGGAAAAAAAAAATCTCCTAAATTTTCATTTTCTTACCAGGTGCTTTTTGACTGGAACAAAATATGAAGTCACATGTCTGGGACAACAATTTGGGATATACCAAAATCAAAGCAATGGCTTCAGAAAGGCTCTCCACTTTATACTCAGGAAAGAGGAAAGGATTTGATTACACTTTAGAAGTTCTGAGGGAGGAAAGACCATGTGCTAAAAGGTTATTCCACCCTTTCAGCAAGACAGGTTTAACAAACACTTCTAAAGCTTCAACTCAGAAAACTTAAAGGATGGGAACTTAAAGGAACTGTGATAAATCATCAGAGTAGGGAAATTAGCAATTCACATGCTAAACTCCGTGAAAATAAGGAATCAAGCAGACAACCTGGAAAGACAAAGAAGTTGGAGTCAGTTCACCAGAAAAACCAACACAAAAGAAAGGCACTGGAAGGAACACACATAGGGGTGAGCAATTACAGAAACAAATTATCTGAAAATATGGATTTCTTCACTGTCTAGTAAATAAAGTAATTTTAGCAAATGAAGCAAGCTTCTAGATGAGAAAAACAAAACTGAAATCAAACTGTGTAGGTATTTTGGGTTTGTCGGTCTGTAAAGAACCAACACAAACCCCATCTGAAATTAAGCTGTAAATATATTTTTTCAGACCATCATCTACTTGAACTTCAGTAATAAAAACTGAAGAAATTCAGCTGTGTGTTCCCCCTACAAGGTTTCCTAGTGATGTGCTGAAAGCTGTCTGTAATTAGGCCTGATGAACCTTGTCCCTTAATTGGGACAAACCCAATGTCTGAAACAAGTATGAACAAAAGACAGGGACAAAAGGAAGCAGAGAATGCATTGCCTATAATAGGCCTTCCTAGATTTAAAATTATGCAGAAAAGCTTAAATACATCAAAAGATTAAAAAAAAAAAAAAAAGTTGTAATTCTTATTTGAAAGAAAAAACCCCACAGGACTGCAGCCCTTCTGAGATCCCTAACCTTACTGAGTGTTCTGAAAAAAGCAGAGTTCTGCTGTTCTCATGCCAGGAGTGTACAAATCCTGCACAGGAACCAGACAGTGAACATATAGTCCAACACTCTGGTTCTTACTGCCATAATGAAATTATGCTTTAGACGTTTTCTGCATGACTAATCTCTTGATTACATTTTGAAGCTTTGCAGTGAATCGTGAATTATGGATGTACAAGGCCTCCCCTTTGTGGTTCTGCTGTCTCTGATACAGAGGGATTACTGGACTTGGGTGCACAACTTCTGCTGTCTCCACTCATCCCTGTTAGATCATTCCCAGACTTCCCTGGGAGGGATATGATAAATCCAGAGAACCTCCACACTGGGCTCAGTGCCCTGTGGAGCCCTCCCCAGGTGAGCTCCATTCCCACCCTTGAACAGGGAGCTTTGAAGGGAACTGGTGTCACCCCCAACCTGCCAGACCAAACATGGAAGAGAATTGGGTTTTCAGAACTGAAGGAAAGGACAGGGCTCTGTAGATTTCCTATCTCTCTGACTTTTTCCTCTTGATTTCCAAAATATTCCTCATACTGCCAAGCTTTACCTAAGGTATCCACACATATGCCTACCCTCACATCAATGCATGCACTGCACACTTCAATTTCTACTCAGGTGTCCAGGTTAAAACTTTACAGAGACTCATCCTGTCAATAGGGAAGGGTCTATCCCTTAATAGAAGCATCCAGTAACACTCTTAGGAGCTTCATGTTTTTCTTTCCCATAATAGTTTTCCACAAAAATACTTGTGGAAAGAAAAGATGTGCCCACAGGTTTCAGGACACTAAACACCAGTAGTGCAGAAAGGCTCTCAAACAGAGCAGGCATTGCTTCAAACCAATTTTCCATCAGCCTTAATGCAACTGTGCACACAAAACATTCTCCTTGCAAATCTCTTTCACAATCTGAGGCTAATACCTGTAGCATCTAGACCAGGTATCTGCAACAAGGATGTGAAGCTTTTTATAAAATCTGACTGACGGGAAATCAATATTACAAACAAACCCATAACCAGGGATCTATTACTGCTACAATATATAAACCAGCTCGGTGCTATTCAGCAAACATTTGCAAAGTATGTGTCAGCAGTGGGAAATCCTTTTTTCAACTCTCTGGGAATATACAGTGACACAATATCCCTGAAACTAGGAAATATTGTAAACAAACCCACAGGCTCATAACCTTAAACAGATATATGCACCACAGTATATTCTCCTGTGCTTTGGTCCCATTATGGCAAGGTTTACTTTAGTCTTTTAATCTGATCATGCATGCCCCAAATTGTTTAAACTATAATTATAGATGTAAAGTTGTTTTGCCTTCTACAAAAAATGTGCTTTGGAGAGACCAAAACAGAAATTAAATGCATGGAAAATAATAGAACTATTTCAATAGCACTAATTGCAAAGCAGTTTAAGAAAGCATCTTTTGATTAAATAATTGTTTTAATTATACAGTATACTTAGGTTTACCAACTATAAACACTTCAGCTTTTAGCATTAGGATAATTTCACATATACAGTTTAGCCACACATTTCAGGGCATGGATAAACTAGAAATAGAAATCACTGTAAAAGTACATCCAAACAGAAGGAAAATGGATGATTTCTCTACCAGTAACAGGCATCTATCATAGCACATTGTTAAAGGATATAGCTAAATGCAAATAGACAATTCATGAATTGCCCAGGAGAAACCTTTGTATTGGGGCAGCAGCAGGGGAGACCAAACCTTAGGAGATTCAGAAATGGTCTCTGCCCAGGGAGGGCTTGTCAGAGTCCAACGTCAGGGACCTTGGCAGAGACATCTGGGACCTGAGCAAGGAAGTTTGATACCTGTACAGGGGGGTTTAATACCTGTACAGGGGGGTTTAATACATGTACAGGGGGGTCTGGAATCTGTACAGGGGGGTTGGAAACCCTGGCACAGAGCCCAAGAAGACACTGGCTTTGACTTCAGTCCATGGGAAAGGCTTCCAGCATTGAAAGAGGAATTGCAAGCCACCAAGGTGGGAAAACAGTAGTGTAGTTATCACCAAGTAAAATTTTTGTAGATTTTTTAGAATGGAGGTGAATGGGACAAGATTGAGGATTTGGGGCAGTGCCCTGGGTTGTTCTTCTTCTTCCCCTTCATCTTCTGCTGTGGTGGTGGCACTTTTGGATTGGTTTAAAGTAGAGATAGGCTGTCTAAGATAGGTGATAGGTATTGGTAATCTTTTGTAAATATAGTACACGTAGTACATAGTATAAAGAGTTAACACCACCCCAAGGCCAGGCAGTCATCAGGCAGTCTGTGATGATCTGAGCTGCTGCAAGAACCTCAGCAGGGTGAGGAAAGAATGTATTAGATAACAAAGAATAAACAACCTTGAAAAACAGCTGACAATTCCTCGACTCCTTCTTTGGTATCGAGGCTTGGGAAAAAGACGTTTTCTAACATCTTGAGAGTCATTTTCAACACAAGACAATCCCAAGAAGGGCTCTGCCCAGAGCTCAGCAATGTCTCTCTCACTGTAGGACTGCGCCAAGGCAGCTCCTCTGCCAGGGCATTTTCCAAGTGGAAGTCTTTGCAAAGGACAAGGTTCCCATGGCTGCCTGCCTTAAACTCACAGATTCATAGAGGGTTCCTTCCATGACCAAAATGAGATGCTTCTTGACTGCACACTGTGGCAGACCATAAATTCACCATGGTACATTATCTACTATCTTCAAGAAAAAATAAGTTCAGTAATTCTTACCTACATGGCAGCAATTTTCCACTGGTTTGCTATTAAACCTTTCTTTGAGAGCAAGATGCCTACAAAAGGTGTTAAAAATCAGATACTGTTGTAGGAAAAAATTATTAAAAAAATTACTATTAAAGGTAATTAAATTATATCCTCAGACAAAACCCTCAAATTTGCTATTGTTTTTATTGTCAAGGGGTTACAGAGTAAATGTATCCTGATATTTGGTAGAAAGGGGAGGAGAGATATTTATGATACAGAATGGGTGAGGAAAGGAGATGACAGCGAGGCACTGCACATGTAGACATGCTCTGACAGAATTGCAAAGATTTTTACAGCTATAAAACAGTCAAATCTCTCCTCAGTTTAAAAATATGCCTGTAAACAAGTACTTTATATCATTCTTTGAAACAATGACAGTAACAACTGCTTGTACAAGTGAAGGGGTTCCTGCTTCAGTAAAAATCACAGTATTACCCTTATGAAATTTCAGAATTATTGGTCCCTCACAAGACAAAGAAAAATCCTTGCGTGTGCTGACTGCAGGATCAGTGCAAATAGAACAAAACCAGCAGAGCTGCTTGGCAGGAGTTTAAGTAGTCTCTTATCTCTACACTGCAGTTCTGCTTGTACTGCACCTCAGTACATGCACAAGACTTTTGTGTTGGTCTTGCTCTCACCTTGTAATCCACCAATCAAACTGGTTGAAGGCTGCCAGAAACTTAATACATCTGTTTAAACTTTTCCACCTGGTAATTGCAATTCAATTCTTTTCTAGCTTAAAAGTCCATCCATTGATACTGTTTTAAATAGCTTTACTGATTAATTCATATTTTCAACTCGGTGAATTTCCACACTGCTCTCCAAATTTGTTCAATTATGAAAAAAAGATATTTTATTTTGAATGATAATGTTGAAGACTTCAGAAGAGCTGTGTGTCATATCTTCATCTGGTGTTAATGAATATCTCTTCCAGATGCAATGGGTTAATCCAGAATTTGGCTATCTGGGGTTCTGGTTCTCCTTCTGCCTGGCTAGCAAATTATGCTAGTCCAATTGACATTACTTACAGTATGTTGGTATTAGAATTACATATACACATATACATGGACTAAAATTTAGTAAGAAAATGTATCATTGCTGTCTTTCACCTGTTTTCTTTAAGGATTATAATCTCAGAGAATTTGTGCTCCAAAGCTTTTTGACCTTCTTTCCACTGTTTGTCAAATATTCCTCTTCTGGAATTATGTAACACTGGTCAAAAACACACAACAAAAATTTTGAAAAAGAAAAATGTCATAAGGCTGATACAATGTCTTTGCATAGACAAAGGCATCTGATCATTATGGGGCACATTTTCCCCACTAACCAAAGTTTATTGGCCGTATCTTTAAAACTGTCAGTGTCTTTCAGGATCTATCAAATGTATCATAACATAAGCTATCAAAATAAATAAAATATAAAGTGCATACTTCTTAGGGACATAATTTCCAAGTACATAAACTTTTATCTTACTTTTGAAAAAATGTCAAATCACTCAGAGCAGCACTTTAAAAAATATGATTTATGGAATAGGCTTCTTTTACCGGTTCTGAGAACTCTATAAAAAGTCTTTCAAACAGCAGGGCTACCAGAACTTTTAACAGAGAAAGTTATAAAGGAGATTATGGCTGAGAGCAGGTGAGACAGAATCATGGTCGCTGCACTCAATCAAATGTATCTGCATCTGGCAAGTAGCTGTGAGAATTAAGTATGTAAAGACTCCTGCAAGTTCTCAGTCTGCATTCCCCAGATCTGATCTTTGCACACAATAGATGCTGCCATGCTGCAGTGTCAGCAGCAACCTCAAGCACAGAGGATGCTTTGGGCCACTCAGGACCTTGTGGATGAAGCAAAGAGGTTGATATGAGAACAGTCATGCAAAAAAAAAAAAAAAAACAAACCAGAAAATACTGCTCTTTTAAATAAAGCCTCTTATTAATGTCAGAATCCCAGCGTGTGAGACTATTAATTATTTACACAGCACTCAGTACACAACACTGGGGTTACCCCACAGCAAACATTTGAGCTTCTCAGAGTGAATTCCTGTTACAGCTCATGGTCACTGCTCACCTGGACAGCCTTGGAGCCGTGAACCTGCCAGCTGAACTGATGCAGCTACTCTGTCCTGGCTCTGCACAGACTCTCATTCTCCCCTGGCTTGCTGAGCAGAGATATGTCTGTGAACTGCAGCACCCTGCTACATTTGACAGCCTGAAATAAAAGGCAGTTCAGCTCAGTTTCAAAGGTTGTTTTTAATCTCCTCCAGCTCCAGCTGCCTAGAGTGAGGTGAAGAGACTAAGCTAATCATCTAGGCTCCCTCTGTAGAAGAGGAACAGATATACCTCAAGAGTGAGATTTAAAAGATAATTTTATTTCAAACTCATGTAATAGAACAGGACAAGATGTCCTGTCCAAGTGCTTCATTCTTTCTGTTGGCTCACAAGGAAACTTAGATTAATTCAGATTAGAAACCTAACTTCTGGATGAATGTGAGACAGCTCCTGGTTATTTTGATACAGAATAGCTTAAGAGCAGCTGTGGGAGCAGCCTTATATAGACAGCATTAAGGATAATTCTTGCTTCTGGCAATTCACAAATTAAGCTAAACTAAAATCCCATTTCAGCTATAAAACTATTTTAAAAGATGCTTTTTGGGTTCATATACATCTTAATGGGAGAAGGGTGCCATATTCGAGGGATTTCATTCTGTTGACAGATACTCAGTGTTCTTATCCTCTTTATGTACTACACAGAAATTGAAAGCAAACAATGCTTATATATTTTTTCCAAGCAATTTTCATTTTAAATACAAAAAACTTTATTAATAAAGCAATGGGATACTGAAATACCAAAATGAGAGATTTGAGAGTAAAGGCTCTTTTAACTCAGTTACCACCATCTAGTTGTATGTAGTTATCTTGCATTTATTCATTTGCATATATGGACCACGGCAATTTAAAATGTCATGTATTATTTTCCAAGGATCATTTTCAAAGGGAAATTGTAATTTGCCAAATACAACTGCCATATAAAATAATAGCTAATGTAACCATAAGATGAAACTGCTGTCAAGTTGTTTACCAACTGTCCAGTATAATCAAACATGGTCTTATGATTATTTTTCTGTTCTGTTTGAGAAAAAAAAAAAATTTGACTTCCAAATCCAGGCTTTTGTTTCAGTAGTCTTTGAAATCTGGAAGTTCAGAAGTGTTTTGTAGCCTCTATGCCAAAACAAAGTGTTTATGTGTTCAGAATGAATCTCATCAAATTCTCCATGGCCAAGAAGTGTCTGCTGATACAACAGGGGAGAAATCCTTCAGTGAGGATGAGGAAGGAGCATTCTTCCCATTCTTCCTCACTCACAAAGTGGATCAAAGGCATGCAGCTTTAGCTCACTCCTACCTATACAGAATACTGCTGCAAAACCCCCCATGGACTTATCTAATATTTTTGGTGATACTGCCACTATCTCAGTGTTTCCTGCCTAATTTCCCACTTTATATGCCCAAAAATACGAAGTGTTTGTCTTTACTTCCAAAGCCCTTCCCCACCAAACTGCCTCATTCTTAGACAGAGTTCCCTGCAGCCATCTGCAAAGCTGTCTTAATTATCTCATTTCAGATCCTGCCTTTGATACGTTGCTTATAGAAAACTCATAGCTGGCCTGCTGCTCTCCCTTGAACACTGACTTTTTGGCTGCCCAGTGCTGTCACATTGTTTCCTTATGCTCCCCCGTCTGTCTAGACCCATCTGTTGTCTCTTGTTTTCTACTTAGATTATAAACTCTATGGCAGCAGAGCTGCCTCTTTGTTCTGAGTTCATTCAGTGCCTAAAACAATGCAGGCTTGACCCATGATTAAGACTTTCCAGCACTAGAAAAAAAACCAAAAAAACAACAAACCCCACAAAATAGCAAACATTGTAACAAATAACCCAGCTGGAGTGCCGGAAACAGGCACTGCCTTGCAGACATCACAACACAGAGGAATCAAATTCCACCAAAACTGAATTACTCAGCAATGCTGGCCCATTTGATCGTCATTGAAAAATAGCCTTTGTGATTCTCCTGGTTTTCAATCTAGCTCACAGTTGTGGCTTCCACCTAAATAATGTCTTCTCTGAATAAAATTTATCAAACTATTACATTGTGTGTTTTAGGTACCGCTTACTTTGTCTTGGCTCCTCTAAAGTAAGCAGGCTCAGAACCTCTGTTTCTCTCTTTTATCAGAAAAAGCTGGAATTTGAAACCAGTTTCCTTGAAGCCAACCTGGGTGCAAGGAGATGCCCACTCACAGCTCCCCTGGTTTAAGGCATCATAGGCCATAGGTGTGTTTTACTGTGCTGGGATCCATAGCTCATTCCAGAATCACAGAATATCTGAGTTGGAAGGGACACACCAGGATCACTGAGTCCAACTCCTGGCCCTGCACAGCCCCAAGAGTCACACCACATGCCCATGAGCATTGTCCAAATGCTCTTTGAGCTCTGCCAAGCTTGGTGCTGTGACCCCCCCTCCCTTGGGATACTGTCCTCTGTGTGTGCCCAACCACCCTCTGGGATAAGAACCTTCTTGCCTGGGCTCCTGCTCTCTCTGCTCCAGCTCAGGCAGTGGTTTCTGCCCACCTCTGGCCAGCCTGGATTCCAAGCCTACCTCCTCAGGTTCCTCTGCCTAAATCCCCACACCAGTGGGGATTTGATGTTTGCCCCAGATGAGTGCAAAGAAGGCTCATGATCACCCACAGCCAGCTCTGCTGTGTGAGAGGGGACGTAAGGACTAAGAAACCAGTGTGGGCAGATCCCAGAGGAAAACAAATCACCACACACATGTCTCTGGATACAGCAAATGGTGAGTCCTACAACATCTCCAGGGCTCCATGGATGCAGAATCTGAATCCAGTGGGACTGACCAACACAACAGGGGAAGGTGACAATGCCCAGGGGTCCCTGCAGGTTCTGCCAAGGGACACAGCCTGGTTATGTCCTCATTCCCATTTCAAGGCTGTCTGTATACAGAATTTGGGACAGGATTTCTCTTGTGGTTCTTGAAGTGCTGATTAGTTTAATTAACTTTTTCATGAAAGTAAAATAGGGCATAAATTTTAGATGTATTCCTATGAGATTACTAACAGACTTCTTCAAGCACCTCTCTTTCATATTGTCAGGATTTTTGCTGATTTGATTACATAGAAGAGGTGGAAGCATGATGACTGCTAATTAGAACTCTCAAATTATTATCAGTCCACATTTTTATAGGTTTCATATTTGCAGTTCAATACAAAAACATAATGTGTGCAAGCTGCATTTACCTCTAAAACTGAAATAACTCTAGTTCATACATGTCACCTTTAAAATCTTTTAGCCTGAAGAACTGCTATGAAAAAAGGAAAAAGGAATATAAGAAAATCCAAAGCCTCAGCTTGAAAGGGAGGTTTTACTACAAATAAAGTTTTATAACTCCAGGGATCAGGGATGTCCTTGAGCTGGGAATTTTTGATGACATCATTAACAAGCAGTGGCATTACTTCTATGCAGGCATCAGCTATAAATTATGCTTTACATACAGTCACTGTATATTTCTCAGGGATTCAGGACTTCATCTAGGAGGTTCTGGAGATACTCAGCACCAATGGACTTCAGAAGGAGCTGACAATACTCAGCACTCTGCACTGCTATGACCACAAACCATAACTGTGCAGAGCATGCTGAAATAATCATGAGGTAAGTACCTGGTAATTTCTCTTTTCTAGCCAAAGTGCACATTACACGTTAATTACAGTTAAGCCACCTAAGCATAATTGTCAAGTATTCTACAGAAACATGCAATTTCTATGCAGATTGCATTTGGCTGAAAACTCCAAGAATCTACTGTGTTATTCTATCTTGCCAGTATATGTGGACAATGTAAACCAAGCTATTAACAAACCAAATAACCCTGAAAGAACAATTAATTTTTATTGCTGCCACAGACTCACATTTTAAGACTGCCAAAGTAGCTTAAAGTATGGAAAAGAGTAGATGATAAAGGACTTAAGGATACATTTCTTTATCTGACAAGCACAATGCTTAAAGAAACCAACTCAAATACTCTGGTTTCTCATCAGTTATTTCTGAATTTTACAATAAAATGTTAATGATATATCCAGGTGGCAAAAATTCTGTTTTAACAGCTGCATCAACTGTACAAAACTCAAAAACAGCATCTTAACAGATTAACAACTCTCCATAATATTATCTTTGTAGCATGCAATTTGTTCCCAGTGATAATTAGGTATTTAGAGACACAACTAATTAGAGAGAAATGACTGGATGATTTTTCATTTGCTCAGAAATCTACTGTCAGAAATGGAGATCCACTATGGGGACTAATGTAATTCTGGTGCTAGAATTAGTGTCACAAAGATAAGAGGAAATGTGGTTTAAACTATGTAGATGGTAAAATAATGCACCCACACAGACCTCTACACTGTTAATATGTGCATTGATACACCCTTCTCCAAATAGAAGGAATGAATATTCCTAATACGTGTTTCATAGGTGTGGGTGCTGAGGAGGGGAATATACAACATTTAGTAAAAGATGGAGCATCCAAAGTTTTGGTTTTTTTTTTGTTTTTTTTTTTTTTTTTCATTAAATAGATCTTTCCCAGTCTAATTTGGGATAACAGATAAAAGATTTAAAGGATCATTAGTCCTGGAAGGCATTTGTTTCCTCCTATTTTCATGTACTAACTGCAGGACTCTATCTCTGTTTGCCTTTGCTGCTGCATTGCCTGTCTCTAAAATACATCTTTAGCTGTGTATCATTTTTCCTCTGGATTTTATTTACCATGTCACTCACCAGCTAGATTCATATAAGTATACCTCAAGCTACTGGAAAAGAGCATTCTCCACATTCACTACTAATATCATGCCACAGATTGAGTGGAGTGCTTTATAAGAGATGCTGCTATCATCCAAAGACAAATCATGTCTATGACATATTCAGCCAGCTTTTACCCAGGGCTTAAAGTCATACATCTACAGCACTAAAATGTTTAAACTGGCCCTACAGCATTCTTCTTCTGGGAAATTGATAGTTCTTTTTGTGGAGCAACAGAAAGCTCCTCATTTCCTCACTTCCAGGTGTACATGCACGTCTTTGCACACACACATCCCCCACCCTTAAATGTATATCCAACAGCATCCACATTCAGCAGAAAACCTTAGGATATATGTGAGTAGCAAGAGCAAACATTCAAACATTGCAGCTGTTTGTTCAAACATAATTTTGTCCTTGCTTACAGTCCAGCTTGTGCAAAAAACATTTCAGGTGTTCTGCACAAACACACAACAATATCACACTACTGAAAGATCTATCACAGTGCACTCCCAGGGAAAGGGGGTAAGTCAAATCTGGCAAACCATTGCTTGCAAAAACTTGGCTTTCTAGTTTCATTTATTTCTCCTTAAAATAACCCTTGAAGCAGTTAATCCCCACAATCCCCCCTCCCCATTTTTTCTGTTTGCTTTAATGAATAGGCTTCAAAGGTTTGCTAGCAGTGTTCTCCCCAGTGCCCTACTGCTTGATATTGGACAAATCAGCTGCATCACACAACTCTTCAACTTTATGTTCAGGACCAAGTATAGGAATGGTCAGCCATAATCCCAGGGGTGAAAATTATCTTTTCTATGGCCTCCCAGATGTGGCAAAGGAATAAAGCTTCATGACAGGTCTGGAGGGTGTGGCTGAGGAGCAGAACCTTGACTGTTCCTCCTCTTCCCCCTGCTCCAGTAGCACCAACACTTCACAGTGCAGCTCATCTGGTTAGCAACCTGGACCTGAATCCTTAAAGCTGTTTGAGTTCAGCTATTATTTTGACCTGCCACCAATTTTTCCTAGGAAATGCAACTAAAAGAAAGAAAATTGTAATGTTCTACAGTTTATGAGTTCACTAAACTGGACTGAATTCAGGGAACAAAGAAATGGCACTTCTTCAGTTTGTCTGAATAGATGTTTTGTATCTAACAACAGAAACACTTCAAAAACAAGCTTATAAATAGGACAAAATGGCCAGCCATATGACAGCAGTTACATTTAAATTTGTTAATTGCTTGAAATAGCTGCAGACATAGACAGCCTTATGTATAGGTACTAATGCCTGATACACAGCCTGACTGAATCATTAATAGTATTAGAAAATAAATGTCTGCTTGGTATCTAAGCAATCAGAATTTAGGTCTAATTAAACTAGACCTTTAAATAACAAGCATAATTCCCACAGCAGGTTCAGATCAGCAAAGTTCACAGCCAAAGTTTTTCTGACCACTTATTCTGAGCATTTCTCTCAAGTTTGTAAATTGTACTGCTGCATATCTCCAATTTCTTAATTTCTACCTAAATCCTATTTAAAAGCATCACAAAGCATTTCTATCCTTTCTTCACACTGTGGAAACTTATTGGCCAAGTTTCACAAGTCTTTATGTACAGTGAACTAAACTAAATCCTGCAGCACTTACATAATCAATGTTCAGTATTTAATGATGCATCACAGTGATACATCATTGAATGACATTGAGGTAGGATTTGTACAGAGAGTTGGTACTGACCAGTTGGTCAATTTGGAAAAAAACACAGATTTTCTCAAACAGCACAATTTCTACAGATCTGAGCTTTCTAAAGAGAGGGTTCCCAAGTACGTTTTAGTCAGCTGACAAAAAACCCATGAAGTTTTATGCTCACACACACACATAGAAGATTTAAAATATGCTAAAATGTCTCAACATTTCTAAAACAAATTATTTTGGGGGTAGAAAAAAAAGCACAGAAAGAATGGTACAATGATGTGGAAATTATTTCTAAAGCATCTGCTTAAGAGCTCTTAAAACTTCGTAACTTATTTTTTAGGGCTGCATTTTCTATTGTGTTCTCAAAAAATGCATATGCAGTTATATGCAAAAGAATATGTGGGAAGAACAGCTAGAACTAATACCAAGTAACACTGTAAGAATCTTTTCTTTCCATTTAAATAATAAAAATAACTGCTTCCACAAGAAAAATATAGTAAATTACATTTTGCCATATGTTTACATGCAGCAGCCTCTACCTCCTCAGAGGAGCAGTCATTTTCTTGTCATTTTCAAGTAACATGTCACACCGAACTTGCACAATCTCCTGAATGTTACTTTCCATAATCACACCTTGAAGTGTCCTCAAAGTCTGGGAGAAGTCAGAATATTCTGTGCTGTCATATCAGCACACCACTCTATATGCAGACAATGAACAATCAAATCTGCTCATAAAGGAATGGTACATATTGTTAAGGTTGACTTCATTTTCCATTTATGTTTCTGGTTTTGTTGTCAAGAAATAGGAGAGGCATTAGCTTGAAAAACATTTGTGAGTACAGGACAGCATCAGAAGTTTCTCTCCAATTAAATATTTCTCAATGCAACCATCACATTGAATTTGAAAACAAACACAACAACCTGCTACTTCTGATTGCATTGTTACTCTCTCGGGCAACCTCACAGTTAAAAAAGCTGTCTGCTCAAACAACTTGATCCCATTTCAGCATCTCAACTTTCAAATGGGGTATTTGTCTTTCCAGCCTCATCTAACAACCCCCTCTCACTGAATCAAACAGAGACCCAGGAAATCAAACTGTAGCATATCTGTCTTTGTGGAGTCAGTGTGACTGGAGGCTTTTTTTAATCTTGACTAATAGGAAATAAAATTGTCTCCAACTGTATCTAGAAGGAAACAAGCTACAAGCAGACCTGCAACTTCAATCAGGTTCATTTCTTTCCATTTCAACCGCACCAGTCTGGAACAAGAAAACGTTATTACAGCATGCTCAGTCAGAGTTTACAAGAAAGGCACATAACTATGGAGACAAAATCAGCCAGCTCTTTCATTCATGGCTGGTCAGGTCATAAAATGAGTACAATTCACAAAGCCTTGCTTCCAAAACAAAGAACATGCTAAAGTAGGATTCCAGATAATGAACAGTCTGCTCTTATTTCTTAAAATAGAGATCTATTCCTCTACACAAATTGTTTGGCTTGAAATGCTGAAAATGTTTTGAACAGGAAAAAATTGCTTCCTTTTCAAGCTCCGGCAAAGCAGCTTTCCAGTTTGCAGGAAGATGGTGTAAGTGGCATCCAAGAGCCAAGATCAGAAAGCACTTCATGAATCACTGCCAATAAGGTAACATGCCCACCTTTTTTGAAGTTTTTTCATTTCCTAATAGCTGTTTTTTTGAGAAATCAATATTTCCTTTTCTTCCCTATACTTTGGAGAGTGCTCAAAACTACTGATTTGAATTTGAGTCTTTTATTCACTACTGATTTTTCAATGAGCCCTTTGTATTGCAATCCAAAGGACATAAACAATACCAAAAGGAAAACAGAGCCAACCAAAAGTTAAGAGCTTGTAACCTCAAGTCATGCTCAGCTCAATCTCACAAGTACAAAGCAGGTTACATGATTGGACACAGATCTCCTCTTCATCTACAGGTCACTACCATCTGATTATGAGCTTGGTGCTCTCTGATACCAATGTGGCATTTTTTCATATCATTCTAATAGAAAATACATTGCAAGAACGACAGCAGCCCTCATCAGCTTCCACGTTTGCTAGCATTAAGGACCAAGTGGGAACAGGTCCTTTCAAAGTGAGGGAGCAGGCACTTCAGTGAGCCCTGCTGAGAAAACTGCACCAGTCCTGCCAGTGCTCAGCCAAGTAAACAAAGTTTCAGCTCCCAGAGCAAGAAATGCAGCACTAAAATTCAAGCATGCAATTTGATATCAAAAGGAAAATAATTTGGGGAAGCAAAGTGTCTCAACTTTTGCTTTTCAAAATGTAAAAGAAAATGCATAGAGTGGCTACTGAGATTAGGTAGGGAAATTTGAAGAGGAGAAGGTAACAACTACTTTTTTTAAAAGTACCCTAGCAACACGGCACAAGGTAACCCAGGCAGGTACATCCATAAAAAGGATGTACTGAAAACATGGAACAAGCACCAGGAGGAACAGACAGGAATAATTTGTTTTATGAAGTTTCTTGAGACTTTCCTAAGACCTTCCTGTCTTAATGACACTGGTATCACTGGTGCAATTCCTCACATGGAATAGGAACTGGAGCTATATCCATAGATTTAAGTGTGGCCATAGCGCAATATTTTACTTTTGAAAAAGAAAGCTAATATTTTTTCTCAGTATATAGTGCATTTGCAGACTTTACCTGTTCTCACAGGCTGCAGTGCAACAGGTGAACAAAGATCTTTTGATTGGAATTAATATTTTCAATCATAATTGCTTCGTTAATTTATTGACAGTGTCCATGCTCAGCTTTCATGATTTTTTTTTTTTTGGCACCATGGGAAATGAACAACAGCTTTCTTATACCTATGTTCTATCTCTTAGTCAACTACAAAAGTTATAACTAAAGGGACATCAGCTGTCACTAAAACACCTGAAATAGGCTGAAAAACCACTCACAAGTACACCCATAAAGTGTGTTTAGAAGATGAGCTTGGGAACTAATTTCATAATTTTCAGGTGTCTAGACATCTTCCATCTACTGAAAGCACTGATTTGATCTGAGAACTACCCTTTTCATTTGGATAAATTCACATTCACTTAATTCAGGACTGAGAACTAGAATTTGTAATGTATATAATTTTTACTGGTAGATGGGAAGTCCTGTCCTTTATGGATTGTAAGTTCACTCTGCTGCACTGAGACGTTCAAATTGCACCTTTATGTATCTATACAAATAAATGCACTTGGAATGTTTGAAGATATGAAAGCACACAATACATGAAATGTAATGACACAGAGCAGGGTATCTGCTGAAGTGAAATATTCTATGTTGACTGTACCTCCTAGAAATTTACTGCCCCTGTATCAGTGTCCAGCTTGATGGCTAAGGGACTGACAAAGCTACAGGCTTTGTGCAGCAATCACTCAGACACTCCAGATTAGCATTTCCATCCTTCCAAAACAGCATTTCCACATTTGGACATTTTTGGTAGGATCTAATGAGGGAACTGCAGCCCAGCACCCCTCAGAGCTGTTGAGTGGGATTTGACAGTGCAATTGCTCTGGTACAAAGGATGGAGCTGCCTCTTCCTTGGGCTTTGTGTCAGGATGTCCTGTGCCATCAGCTGATGCAAACTCTCCCTGGGAATTGGGCTACACATTCTGAGTGGGACAAGCTGATCATGGTCATGGTTGTTTATTGTTAAAACCTTCACACTCTAAACCTGCTGTAGCAATTTGTCTCATTTGGGATATAAAATCCTGCATGACTTGAATTTTTCATAGGGTCTGTCACAGGCCAGAAGTGCAAAGTGGCCTCCCATAAGTGTAGAAAAATTACCTACACTGAAGATGGTAAAACAAAATTCTGCATCCAGTGAAAAAACCTGAATCTTAAATGCTTGACATGGTTTCTGATTGTTTATTTGACTATCTGGAATATTCTCATGTACCTACCATCAAAGAAAAAAAAACAATAATTTATGATTGCAGGAGAATGGTGCTTTCTAAAAATCTGTTGTCCTATTACTATTGATTGATGGAAAAGAATCAGAAAAAGCATTGCTGAAGGTAATATCAGGGAAACAGTATTTGAGTAAAGCTCTAGTTGCCCAATAACAAGTAGTGAAAGTTTATTACAGAATTTCTTAGTATTATCCTGACAGAATAAATTATCAGATTATAAAGTTATATGAGCTTCTTAGGGGACAATATTTATCCCACAGGTAAGGATTACTGGAATAATTTACAGATTCCCTCATGAATGAATTATGCATCCTTGTAAGCAAAACGTACATCACAGACCTTAAATCACCATGCACCACTTCTGCTGGGATGCAAGCCACACTTGCTTCCTAAGACAAATTTCTCTTCATTAAAAGGAATTTTCAGTGCACCTTGCTACAAAGTGCCACAACCCTACAGGAAGGAATCACTGATCCCTGCTGGCTGAGTCTACCAGACGTGAGTCATTGACTCCACTGTGGATGGAAAGAGATGGGCATGTGTGTGGGAAGCAGGAATTAAAGCTCAGGGCCAAGATATCTGCAGGAAATCCTAAAAATAGCCAAACTTAGAAGAAGCATGGAGTAAGCTTTCTGGTTTCAGTGTCAAGTCACTTAGTAAAATTAAGATTTGGGAAGGAGAAAATCTAAATCTACCACAGCTTTGATTTTCCTGGTACTCCACAGATCCTGCATATTGCCCAAGTTCAGAATTAGAGTGCCCCATTTCACACACCTCTCATTATAGGCATGCCAGCCTTTGACTGTAGCAGACAGCAGTAATTAACAGCGTAGGAAGGATGGATATTGTGCATATATAAAGGGCAAACTGAAAAATAGGCTGAAAGGTAAGGTGGTACTCTAAAAAAGAAAAAAAAAAGCTGCTGAATAATTGGTATAATTTCAGTAACATTTTCTCATAAAATACTCAGTTTTCGCCTCCATCCCCCAGTATTCTACCCTCCTGCTGGACCTGTCTTTGCACAGGTATAATCTAGGGGACTACTACAAAGCAACCAGAACAATGTATAGAAAACATGACCTTAACCAGTTTGGATGAACTAGGATTATTTTTATATATAGAGAGGTGACAGAGTGTAAACAGAAAAATATAAATGTCTGCAGAGAAAAGCAAGAAAGGAAACAATCTTTTTTTCCGTGTTCATTTCAGGCATGATAAAAAGAAATGGGCTTAAACCATAGCAGAGGAAATTTAGGTTAACCATTAGGAAAGATTTTTTAACAGGAATGCATGGGGGGTTGGGGAAATTTCCTAGGTAAGAAGCATAAAGTCCATTTTTGTATGCTTTTATGAACAGGTTAGACAAACATCTGCCAGAAATAGTTTACATGCAGCTGATACTGCCATGAACAGGGGAGATGGGAGTAAATGATCTCTAAAAGTCCTTTCCAGCCTTATTTTTTTTTATGATTCTGTAATCAACTTTGAAAGGAGCTTGGCATCACTCCTGTTGAAAATAACGGGAGCTTGCAGAGTGTTCTGTAATGGCATTCCAGATTTCCTCCAGTACAAACCAAGGTGGAACTGTGTGCATTTCAGTGGAAGCAAGTGGGACCTCGAGCTCCAGTAGCTGCAAGAAGGGTGGTAATTTATACCTAACTGCATTTGTCACACTCAGTATCTTGCATTGCCAAGGTCTTTAAAAAGCAGAATAAATTTGATGCCTCTTTCAGGCCATTCTTCAGATTCTGCTCTGAATTGAAGCTGATGAGTAGCTGATAATGTTTCTTAGGTGGATGAGTAACTGCTTTTAATGCACTGTTTCACATAAATTAGAGCTTTCTCTAAATATTATTCCGAGCATATATTCTTAAATCATCAGAAAACAGTAAATGAAATGATAGATTTTAATTTTAATCTAAGACACCATTTAAAGCTACACATAATTCTTCTCCCATATCAGTCAGAACAATGCTCTGACAAAGCTCAGGATGTGGCTCCCTGTGCTGCCAGCCACGGTTTGCTGTCTTATGAAAAACAACCCCCCAGTATTTTCATCCTCTACATGTACAAATGCAAATAGGATTTACTCAAAGGTTATTTCTTCCACACTCAAATTTGAAATTTAATCATTACAATCTCCATAAATTGTGAACTTAACATTTATACTTAAATAATTCTTTACTTTATGACCGGCATTCTTTTGTTGCTTCCCCAGGAAAAGATGCAGCCTATTCTTGAATTAATGTGTTATGCTGTATTAGTTGGTAGTGTAACTTGTTATGTCTTTTGCATATTAATACATTTTCAGGTAACCAAAATACCTCTACAAAAACTTCATTGTGAGAAGTGCAATGTGCTATCAAAGATTCTTTATCTATTCCATCATGATGACTAATCAGTTTTTCTCTATTGTGGACAAAGATTCCTACATGAGTATATTTGACAGGAATAATTTTTCTGCAGAAAGGATAACAGATTAATCTGCTCTTCCCTGAGGGGAAAAAAAACAACAAAAAAAAACAACACTCCAAAAAACAAAACAGAACAACAGAGTATCTTATATATTTAGATACTGATCTGAAATTCCATCAACAAATAGTGAAGAAGAGCCCTTATTCTTGACTCAAACATTTCTGCTGATGCAATGCAGGGATCTGGAAGTTAATGAATGGTACTATGCACTAAACCATGCCATGAACTATTGCTTGGATTCTTTTCTATTACACTTACAACAATGCATCTGAGAACAACTCAAACATCATTCATTTATTCCCACAACATGCTCAGTAGCATTCCCATTTTACAGAGAGCATAGAGAAAGACCAAGTATCCACAGACACATGGGGATGTGGTTAGCAGAGCAAGGGCTAAAATCTACTCTGGGTGCAAATTCCAGTAGATGCAAGTCCCCACAGGAATTTCCTCACTTTTTGATATGATTAACTACAATCAGCCATCTAAAACTTCCACCTCCAGTCAGTGAAACTGTGTCACTATGGAGCAAGTTCTGCTGAACCCACTGCTGAGTGAGAGGCAGATACAGCTGCAAACACTCAGGAAGGGGAGGGGTTGTAGGGAATGGACAACACCAGCCTGAAGCAGTTTTGTACCTGGAAAAGTGCCCTGAATGATGCTCCCAGGGACAAGTCTGAAAGCCTGGAGCTGCAGTTATGGGTTTCATGCTGCTACATCACTGTCAGAGGGTGAGGGTAAGGAAGGTTACCCTTTGATCACTGCAATCCAACTATTCTGCCTTCCAGGGTTTGCCCTGTGGCAAGGCACCAGATATTTCACATCCCACTTGCAGTCAGATGTGCTGAAAAGAAGCTGAGGACACTGAGTACTTGATGGAAGACACTTCAGACTGTGTATCACTGAATCGTGAATTAAAAGTAATAAATATATATATATATAAATAGTACAAATTAAGATGGATAGATACATTGTCATTCTAAACTTTCCTTGATCATTTCATGTTGAGTCACTCTCAACCCTAAATATAGTTTGCCATTGTCATTTTCTTTTTAATTTTTCCCTTACACCCTAGCATGTTTTGAGCACTCAAGACAATTTTTTTGAAATTAAAGACAAAGTGACAAGAGTTTTTTTCAGCCACTGTTTAGATCCATACTTCCTGCTTAAGAATTTGGAGGATTCACTTCACACTAACATTTTTCAGACCCAAACATTTTAGAAAGAGTAGGTTTAAAAAGAGGGATTCTTTTAGAAGTGATTCACATACAGGTATTAGTTTAAAATTTTCCTCTTTTTGATGGATTATTTTGCCTGCCATTTTCCCATATTAACTAGCTATCAGTCATTTTCAAGCTCATTTTCCCCAGTATAAAAAACATATGCAGTTTAGTGTGTGACTCACTTACCAGATCCAATAACATCCAGAGAAGCCTCATTTCATCTCATGTTTTAATAGATTTAGCTCATCCTTGGATTTTCAGTTTGGAATAATTTTTAAGTAATTCTTTTCAACAGCCTGGTTTTATTTTATGAACCTGCTAATTTTGTATGGCCAAACTCATTCCTTCTCATTCTTTCTGCAGCACTTAATATTTACTGTGTTTTGTAAGAAAGAGTAGAAAAATCAACTTCCAACCTTTTTCCAACTTGTTTTTCATTGCTGTTTTTGTTTTTTATATTATTATTATCTTATCCTAAGGAATTGCAGATGTGATATGAGAGAAACCCACCCATCTAGTGCTAGTACAGAGTAGTGCATCCTGCAGAAATTTCTGAAGTAGCTCTGTAGTCAGGCATGATTCACCAGGCTGAACAAGTTCTGACAGCCTTGCCAGGCTCCAAATCATTCCCAAAACAGCATTTGGTGGTTTCCACACTGTTCCCCATTCCATGTCCTACAAAGACTTAGTCATCTGGATGCACCATTTAGCTGGTGCTGTGTGTAGGCACAGTGCCATACTCAGATGCCAAAGGATGGTGCAGGGAGATGCAGAACTGAGCCCTGGCCTTGTACAGGCAGCACTGACCTGGATCTGCTGTATCCCTACAGGACAGGAGCTGATATGTGGATCTCTCTGGAATATATTCCCTATACCTCCAAGTTCCAAAATTGTGAAGCAGAACTATGCAAGGCGCACAAATAAGACAAGTTGAGAATTTATCACAGTAAGAGGTTTGTCACAACAAGGAACAACCCTTCTCTAACAATTGTGACCTAATCAACACAAAACCAGCACTCTCAGCTACCTGTGGGTGCCCTGAGTTAACCTGAGTTAATCTTTGCTGGGTTCAGACATGTTCCTTCAAAAGGACATTTCCAGTGATTTCACTGTTACAGAGCAGCTCATCCACAAATAGAAAGAATGTGGCCAATAATTGAGCTCACTGTTGCAAACTCATGCTTGCTACAGGAACTAAAGTATCCCTTTAAGATGTATTTCCTCATTTTGCTATTCAGTTTTACTAATGGAAAGATTTGAACTTCAAACCTAATTTCTTTTTGTTTGTACTTACAAGAGTAATTGAATACACAGAGCATGAGAGGAGCTCGTTCCCCATCCCTCGTCTTAAAAGTGTTTTATACTTACTAATAATATTAGTTTATTTGTGCCCATAAGCTTTAAAGCCTTCCACAACAGTTGTGCAATATTGATTGAAAAGGGTTAGATCAAATTATTTCAGAAACTGAGCAGCTCCAAACTTTTAAGAGCTACTTTTAAGCAAGAACTGTCCCTATCATGCTTTTAAACTGCTAACAACAGAAAGCCCTGACATTCTTCTGTCAACATTTTCCTGAACCACAAATTGCTCATGCATTAGAAATTCACTTGAAATGGCATAAAAAGGCTGTGAAGTAAATGTATTCCTGAAGCCTGGGTCTGCAAGCCAGTGTAATTTCAGAAAACACTATACAGGCTGTAAAGACAGCAGATGCAAGGACTGAATTTAACTACATATGATAACTCAATTTATTTTCTCTGTAGTCTAGTAACTCAATAAGTCTTTAGCAGTTTTGTAAATAAACAGATGGATGCCATCAAATGCCAAAGAATGATAAATCTGATTGGTCTCTGTATAATTTTGGACAGCTTTATCCCAAAAATAGGCAGTAGAAGCATCTTGCTCCAAGAGTGCCATAAAATAAACATGGGAAGGTAGATTATGGACTACTGCATTGTCCCTGTAATGAAGGAAACTTTCCATGATGCCAGGAGTAAGAATCAGGACAGATCTAAATGTAATTCTTTTTAGCTGAAGATTGACTTTTGTTGATTAAAGAAAAAAAATCTACTTTTCCAGGGATTCAATGTTAGAGTAAGGAGAAATAGGTGATGGGACCCCTGCTGAAAGATTTAATTCATATAAAACTTTAACTTTGAAAGGTTTATGGTTCTAATTTAGCTGTAAGCCATCTGCTCCACATAGTATGTGTTGACTGAATATAAAACCAGACCACCAATTTCACACAGGAAGGACACTTACTATCCAGTGTGTCACTTGCATGGGGATTTGTTCACTTTGCCTAATTTTGCACCTCTAACTAGACATCTGTTGGACCCTCCAAATTGAATAGCACAAAATTTTAAAAGGTGCTGTGTTAGGTTGAGGTGTAGATTCACATGGGCCCCACTGCTGCCTATTTTCCATGTAAAACACTTTGTCTTTGTGCTAGGAGAAGGAGAACAAGATGCTGCTTTACAGCATTATCTGATCATCAACGTTTCCTCTTGTGTAAAACAAATCACACTATTAAAAGTTGTTTTTTCTTTTCCCATGAGATTTCCATTAAAAACTACATAAGTATTATATAACCTCTCTCAACAGAATTCTGAAGTAAGAACTTCCCGTGTTTGTTAGTTGCTTTTATAATTTTCTTTTTTCTTTTCCTTCCCTTTGTCGATGCCTGTATCATTCATGTCAAAAGAAGAAAAGCACACTAGGATTTCTTTCAAGCAGGGAAAGCTTAGCCTTGCAAAGGGCCTAAGGCTCTGCCTGAGAGACAATCAAATTTGAAGACCTAAGTTTACAGCTTTTTAAATTCAGAAAGCCTATGAAAATGGCTAAAAAGCATCAAGCAACAAAGTAGGCTGTCATTTGCAGGCAAAGACTTGTAACAGCCAAATAAGAATTGTCAAAAGTCAAGATGAGTTAGACCTTGCAAAGGGTTAGTAAAACAAACATCCAAGGATTTTCAGTGTATATAACTAAGAGACAAAAATAAAATAGTCATTATGTAGAAAGAATGAAGCAGACATCAGGTATTCTCTACATATTGTCCCAGGAGTGAATTTGAAGGTTTTCAAGGGGGGAGATAATGTTTATCAAAGATGGTGCCATCAATATGGATAATGGAATGAGGATATGGAAATAGAAGAAACAGAAGTTTTATGAAATGACATTAGGGTAATCAGAACACTAATTCTGTAAGAATACCAGAAAACAAAGGCTGGTAACAGGGAAATTTAATAATCTGTCATGTCAGATGCATGCAAATTAAGAACAGTAACTGCTGTTTCTTTCAAACTAAATATTGTCTAGATTCATGGAAAAATATATTCAGTTATTTACTGATCTATTAATCAGACTCTGCTATGAGGTACTTTGCTAGAAGGAATAATTAAAGACAGGTAAATGGAAAACAGGTCAAAATGCAACAACATTTCATCAAAGATTGTGCAGAATCCCCTGATAGTTTTATACAATAATTTAGATGATTTTCTGGGGAAGACCATGCAGAATATTTTCTACATTTTTGAAATCTTACAATGTGAGAATTTATCAACAGATAAATTATCAAAAGAGAAGACAGAAGTTATGGAGAATTAATAATGGCATGAAGGAGAGAAAACAAATAATAGTTTTGAAGAGAAAGGCTGATGAAGGTATAACATGAAAAGAGTCATACTTTTTTACTGTTAATTTTTGTTGTCATTAAAGAGCTTGGCATTAACATAATTAAATTCAACCATGGCAAACATCAGTACATATCATCAATACAGAGAAGGCTTAGAATATAATCCAGAAAGAGATGCATGACCCCAAGGTCTTGAGGGATATACATGTACTCAGATTGAACAGCAAAATTCAAAGCCATGTATTTTGGAAACAAACAAATAATTATACTCTAAAAGTTTACTGTTCAAGGAAGAAAAGTTGGCTGCAGAAATATCAAGTTTTCAAAAATTAAATGTTAAAAGGAATACAGCAAAAAAAAGTCAATGCCACTGGGCAATGCCAGATGGGCCTTCACATGGCACTTTGAGTACAAACCTGGTCATGCAAGGTAAAAAGAGATGAACTGAGGCTAAAACTGGGACAAAGCACTACAAAGGTGTTCAGCAGACTGAAGAACAGGTTTAGAGCAGACCTCATTTGCCTTGGCAAAATGAAGGTGGAGACAAGATCTGATTGTTAAAGCACTGTGGGTGATGGATGAAAATAGCAGAGCCCCAAGTACTGCAGCTGATGGTGGTCAGGCAGGAATGCTTGAGGGATGGGGTTTCTTTCCAGGTTAGAGCCTTTGATCTGAAGGTTTGCATTCTAGTGTATCTGTTTGTGGCCAGAAGCTTTGAATCATGAACATTCATCATTGCTTCTCCATTGCCATGACAACAGGAGAGAGGAAACCACCAAATTGTCACCTGGATGCAACCTGGGAATAGCTCAGACAACCTCCCCACAGAGGGGAAGAGATGGACATGGCAGCACTTACACTTCACAGTGTTCAGAATTTTATACCCTCTTCAGACATTCTTTCAGTTCCCTTTATGCAACTAAAGCTGCAAAAACCCCAAAAGAAAAGAAAGTATTTCTAATACTCTGGAGAAACAGTGACAGTTTTGGATTGAAAAATGAATAACTAGTTGTCAAAGAAATGTTCACAGTACTTAACAGTTTTTATTAATATGTCTCATTTTATTGAGTCCCTCTAGGGCAGCAAATCCAGTGATAAAGTTGTAAAACAACCATCTCCACCTCCTCTATTCTCCTGCTCNTTTTCTCTTTTTACTTTTTTTCAGCTGATGGCTCCACAGCACGCAGGTTTTACTGTCCAATCAATAAGTTACCTTTGCCAAGATGTGTAGAAGACACATTGCTAACATTATACTGCATGTTCTTCATATTAAAATGTTTATGTCCTTTCCAAGTATATTCTTAGAATTTAAAGAAATCAAGTTTCTATGGCTAGAACAACATAAAAGCTAATTCATTACAGAACCATCTAAAATTCTCAAAAAGAGCAGACAAAATCAATATCTCACTCTTCATCACTTACAAAGCTCTCTGTGCTAAGAACTTCTGTACTTTTCAAGTAGACTTTATCCTGCACATTGCAGAAGGAACTGCTCTGGGTTTGGGCTGGAGTAGGGATGGTGGTGGCTAGCAGGTCTTATTATCTACTTTGTTTTTGCTATTGCCATAAATATTTTTTAAGTAATCATCAGCACCATCTGCCACTTACCACTGTGTTCTTTTCACAGTGTCAATACTATAAACACAGTCTGCTCCCTCATTTGAGGCAGTGCAGAAGGATGGCATTAGGCAGAAAATAGTCACTCCAAAAATAGGTCTTACTGCTCAAAAGGAAGAAACTCCTTCAGTAAAACGATCTTGGGAATAGATGATTTTAGTTTACACCAAGTCTTAGAGCTATTCTGTTAAGTATCTCCAGCTAACTGAAAAGAACCCTGAATTTTACAGTCTCTCAGTGTCAGTAAGTTGAAGTTACTGCTTAATATACTAATTAGGAGTTTAGCTTTAGTTGTAGTCATTAAAACTCTTACAGAGACCATTTTGATTTTCTCCCACAATGTTAATGTTTTCTGTTTTTTTGGAGCATTTAACTAGCATCATGTTGGTAACTAAAATGGAGTATCCCTCAATACAACTACCAAAATTACATTTCTATACAAAATGCTCTAGTCATGCCTCAGGTTAGAGAGAAAGATTAAACCCAGTCTTCACACAGTCTAAACAGTAAAAGGAAACTCAAATATTTCTGTTCCCCACTGAGTCTTTTATAATATTCCAGCTTATCTGTAGAGCTTCTGGTCAAATGAATATGACTGTGCAACTTTGCATAATAAATAAAATGTCTGATTCACCCCTGTATTTTAACACAAGTTCTAGACATCTGCACTGTTTTTGTGTAATACACAGTTTCACTTATTTCCAGTTGCATGTTGGGACTTCAGAGGAAATAAGAGAACTGAGATTTTTTGTTTTGATATTTCATTATTTGAAAAATCTTGCTTATCATGATGAGAGGAGTTGTCTATTCTGGGGTGTTGTATAGTTAGTTTTGCTCAGTTTTTTATAATGTTTTCTCTGCTTACAGGCCACTTTATCCAATGTAAACACTACTGTTAGATTACAAATATAAAATATACTTTGGTGAATCAATGTCAATGTAACAGCAAATAATGAAAACAAGCCAATATTCTGTCTCCAAAATTACAAAGGAGAGACAATTCAATCTAGCAAGTGGATTGCTACAGAACAAAGAACAGGATGATGCACAGAAATATGTTTTCTTAAACAAAAATAAGTATGTCTGTTCTTATCTAGACATCTATCATTTTTCAGAGCTCCTTTTTCCTTTTGCAATATCAGTTTTAGGTTTCCTTTTTAGATGTTTAAGCATCCAAATAATCAGTTGTGAATATCTTCCTGTTTCTACATCTACCCTCAATTTTCTTCTCCCCATTTTCAGTATTCATAGTTTTTCTTCACTAAAGCAAAGATCTGTGTGTCTTAATGACAGTGTATTTTCTACTACATCTTTTACTTATATTTTTCTACAGGAAAATCTATACTCATCCTTGTAGCACTACTGACTTTATTGGGTTGTTTTGTAGAGTATGAAAGGACTGTGCAAAGGAATGTGTTTGTAGCAGGTAGAAATTCATGAGACTTACATGCCCCAGTGTATGTCTGCAGCCAGTTCTGTGTACTGAGATAGGTACACATATGAAGCCATTCTACAAATGAAAAGCCAGAAGCTATGGTTTTGTTTCCAAGGGTCAGAAAAATTGAGTAATATAATTAAATATAATACTCTATAAAACCTATTAGTTAATTCATATTTATGTTAATGCACCTATTATGATATGCATTAGGTTTTTTGTGTTTTAATCAGAGAAAATTATAAATACAATCAAGAAAGCCTTGTTGCTGTTTTCAACCAGAGCTAATTGTCTTGTAGAACACTTAATGAGTCATTATTCATTATGATGGTGAGGACAGGGAAGGCAGATGGCATGGTAGTTTTATTGATTCTGTGATCCTACTGGAGCTTGCTGATTAAGTAGGATTGAACACCACAGTTAGCACAGCCAGAATGACACAAAATTCTGTTCTGAGTCAAGGATATCAGGAACTCTCAGATAGCATTGTTCAGAGGCCTGCCATCCTAATTTGTACTTATAACAACGGAATATTGCATGAAGTCTTCCATTTCAACTTCCATTTAATTCCCAAGTGCTATTCTATGGGCTAAGTTAGATCCACCTCATCCAGTCATAGCCATGGAGGTGTTAAAGATCTGCTCAGGTTTAACAGAGAAATTCATTTGTGCACATCTGCAGAGACCACTCAGCTCACTGCCTCAGTAGGGAATTTCCTCTACTGGGTGCTCTATCACTTTTACCCTCTTGGTAGATAGGCAAGCACTGCTGTGTGAAAGTAAAATAACCTGTAAATAATTCAGAAATTACACCCCTTGATTCTGAATTATTTTGAAATGGTTTAATATTCTCATTTCTCTTTCTGCTTTACAGCACACAGTGGCCTTATCCCAGAATGATGCAAACATTGTTTTATAAACTTATTGTACAATAACTCAACACCTCAAAGCATGGGGTTTAGTTGGGTTTAGCAGTAATGATGACATGGTCACAGTTCTTTTAACAGAATTTATCACATTACCAAACTATTCTTTCTGTATTGCCCAATATATCACCAGAGCTGTATGAAGACCTTGAAGGAGTTATTCTTGGGCCTTCCACTGCTGGTAATTCACAGACACCTTTTTCTGCATTAAATTATATACGATCTTCTTTTTTCTGGTCTAACTTGTTTTGTTCAATCCCCTTTGAGATATTTAGTTTTTTTCTAGAGAACTGGTTGCAGCTGCTCTCATTATTAGATCTGCTTTGATACTAAGAAGAGTTGAAGCTATTTAAATCACGGGGTCAGACACTACAGCAGTAAAAGATGATCTTTAGCTTCCAGTGTATCATAAAACTTGTCAGTCACATATGCACTACACTGATGCATTTGTAGTGTTAGACACCTTAACCCTACAGACAATGGCTGTTTTTCTAGACCCTCTAATTTTGTTCTGATTACACAGGTACAATGCAGTGAGTAAGATAACTGAAGAATGAAGAAAGCACACATTCTATCAGTCAATCCAAACTGAGAAATTTAACTTAATGTTTTGCACTGATCATTCTAATTTATACTTTGTCTCTAATTTCTTTAACTTAAAAACAGTTCAGTAACTTCAGAAAAGTGTAATTGAATTGCTAGCTTACACCCAAAAGAAAATGCAAGGTCTGCTGTGAAACACCTAACCTACCATGATGGCAACATTTTGTGACTTTCCAGATCTTCAGGCTATTTAATTCTACAAATAGCTGCTTCATTGAAAAAAAAATCCCTTTTTAAAACATGAATCACAATGACTAAAGTTTCTTTTTTTTGCAATAAATTAATTTTTATCAATATTTTGGCTGAATCTACATGATCAATCTGTGTAAAATCTATCTTAAATCACAGATTAGTTTAAGCAGTTTAACTGTTTAACTTACAGAATTAGGACTGAGTGTTAAACAATTTTGTTGAAAGTCTGTAAAGTTGTATTTTCTGCAGGAAGCAGAGAACACACAGACCTGCACTGGGACATATGGTCTCTCCTAGAGAAGTTTTTTGCCATGCATAGCCTTTGGCCAAAGCCCACCATCTGCAGCTTCATCTTCTCTTCCAGCTGCCAGCAAAGGTGAAGTAGAGAACATATGCTGCAGAAAGAGTAACCTTTACATTAGGGTTTAGTTTATTCATTGGTTTGTTGGTGTTTTTTGGTTGGTTTTTGGCGGTTTTTTAATATTCAGAGACTTTTTTCAACAAAATATTTGTTAATGTAAAGCTCAGAAAAGTAAAATCAAATTCAGAGCTTAAAATATTAGGTATACGACTAAGAACTCCAATGGAGCATAGGCTAGTTATTTATGTAAAGTATTTGCTTCCTCAGTTTTGGAGAAAATGCAGGACAATAAAAAGACAGGCATCCCCTTCTTTTGTTTGGGATGTATGTATAGAAGGAATGAATCCCACACTCTCCCAATGTGAACTGGGAATGAGTATCACTGATGTACATCATTTAAACAAAGATGCTTGACACACTGTCAGTTTTATCCTAGAACAATCCCAACGAGCTGGAAAATGGCTGTGTGCAAGTAATAGAGGATTCCAATATTACTTGGCAAGACATAATTACTGAACACATGACCTCCACCTCAATATCATTGGTTTTGTCTGAGTTAGGTCATAAGGGAAGCCAGCTGCACAGAGAACGTGTGTGCTGCTCCAAGTTTCCACATCATTTCCAAAAGCTTGGCAGTGCTCAAAGCATCTGCTCCCAGGCAGCCCAGGGAAGAAGCAGCAGGTAGTGCTGCAGGACAGGGATGGAGTGAATTAGGAAAGCTACAGGTGTGCCAACAAACTTGCATAATAGCTCCTGCCTGGCCTAGGCATGCTTACATCCATGAGTACCAGAACTCATCATGCACAAGAAAAAAATGATTATAGCTACATAATCTAATACACTCTAATGGTTGAACCAGCATGGCTGAACACCTCAAGCATTTCTATTCACTTGTCACCCTGAACAAAGTGAAATTTGTAGGACTAAATCATTTATATATTTTGAAACACTAACTGGGTGACAGGTAGCATGATATCAAATGGAAGAAGAGCATTCCAAATATATGCCCACAAAACTGGTGGAGGGTAAAGCAAAGAGAAGACAGAATAAAACAGGAGGACAAAAAATGTTTAAAAAAGAGGTGTATTCTTTCACAGGTTGAGAAACATGCAGAACAACACATCTGATGTGTTGTTGAACCCAAGTCCTGTTTCAAAACATGTATACTGTCTGTGCTTTACACACAGCAAAGATCAGCAACTACTTTTCAAAGACTCCTTTATATGGTAAATAGAAGCTGATTATGAAGAAACTAATTGAATACATTTTTACTGTCAAGATGCACATCATAGGTAAATTTGAAAGCAACAAAAAAACTCTCACCAAAAACATTTTAAGCTTCAATTTCAACAATTACTTTTAATTTCCTTTCATAATGTTTTTTTCTTGTTGCAAGACTATAAACACTTTCATTTCTTTTTCACTTCCTTAAAACACAAATAGGGAATAAGCTGAACATCCTTCCTCTCTCATTGCTCTCTTCAGAGCACTTACATTTATATATTTCTTCCAGGAAATGTATTTGACAAAGCATCAGTAACACTTCTATTTTCATAGCACTTCCAAAAATTATATTCTAAGCTATAAACAGCATTTTAAGAACTAAGTCCTCATCTCAGAACTCAGAGGGAAAAAAATATAACACCCCTCACCCTCAAAAAATGAACTAAACCTCCCAAATAAATAACTGATAGTGATCAGGCCAAAAGAAGAACACCCAGCTGAGCTTATTTCCAACATAAGTCAACTGAGTTTGCCCTCATCATTACTCAATACTTTTTAATCTCTTAAATGGATTTTTGAAGGTTAAAAGGATATATTTTTTGGCTCTTAATGATAAAAGTTAGCCTGAAAGCCCATTTTCCGGTTTCTTCCTGCATTTTGGGCACACACCATGCAGTCTGCTATTTCTTACAAAGGTGTTCCTTTTTGGCTCCAGCTCCAGTGAATTCTGAATGAGTAAACTGCTCACATGTGCAGTGTCACATTAATGTCTACACTCCCTTGTCATGGCAGTTTCATATCACACCACTGTAGGCAGTTATTCAAAGGGTTTTAAAGGTGCAGGTAGGTGCCTCCTGTTTAGGAAGTGCTTTATGAGAATGTTTTTGTACAGTGATCTAGCAGAGAAGGTAGGTCACCACAAGAAATGCTTCCAGATAATGCAAGTGCTACTTTAAAATGAGCTTGGATCACGTCCAAAGTGAACACCTCCCTACAGAAGCATTCACTCACACAATTCCAGGTTTTATCTGACAGGCATTCTGGGAAATACTAGTATTTTAATTGAATCCCAGCCAGCAAAGTGTTGGGATTTATGGTGCAAACTAGACTGCACTAAATTTTAGCCTGAAGTGAAAATACTCATGGTATTCCCTGTACAGCCTCATTTACAGCAGCTTGAATTGAAACCATGGAAGTGGCTGCATATGATATTTTTTTCTTCCCTGAGAGACAATGTTGGAGCATATTGACATGCAGGCTTCAGGAAGTCCTAATGAAATGTGGCTGGTTTAATCACTGGGCTTTTTATTTGGACAGGACACCAAATTCCCAAGAAAAACGAAACACTGGGGCTAAACTTAACATCAGCTCGACCGAGCAGCTCCTCGCATCCATCTGCTGTGCCATTATTTTGGATCTGTGAGGGTGATTTTGCCCAGGCAGAGGCTGCAGAAGGAGACAGACACAACAGCCAGCACAGCAGCCTTACCTGACTGCCCTGGTGGTGGAACTCCTGAGGCTCCCCTGGGCAGACACAAAAACACCGTCAGGACGGCGGCTCTGTTTCCTGAGCACGGCTCGATGGCAATCGGCTTAGGAGCACCCTGGAAAAGGAACACACCCAGGTTAACCTTTGAGATTTCCATTCCATTTTCACTTGTGCAGCTTTAGTTTATTTTAAGGCACAGGGTAACAGCGGGAAGATATTTTTTCCTAATTATTTCTTTGCATTCAAACAGATTGTCCGGACCTTGTTAATCGACTTAAAAATGGGCTCTGACAGCCCAGGCTGCAGATCTAACCAAACAAGAAAACAAATCATCATAAATACAACAAAATTTTACTGAATTTTATAGCTTCCTACATGTAGTAATATCAGATTAAAGCTTAGAAAACAGCAAAACCTTTTGATCTACACATTGGTACCCGAGAGTAGCCAACTTCCCCATCTCTATTAAGAAGTATCCATGTGAAAGAATTCTGCTTCAGCAGCATCCATTACCTATCCTGCCTAATGCCAAAATGATAAAACGAGAGCAAATTTATATCATACACCAATAGCTGAAGATAGTCAATCCCTCTTGAGATTCCCCAGACCAGGAATTCTGCCTTCTCTCTGTCTGTCCTGCTAAGGAAATGATTTCTTCAAGGCAGGAACTTTCTGATTCTTTTTAGATATGCAAAAAATAGGTGCAGTGATACTATATTTATATATGCTTACAAACTCTCTGAAAATATTGCCTGTGTGATAATCACTTTTATCTTATATAAAGCTATGATAGCAGTGGTGTTGATGGCAGGAGGTTTGTGCTGTTACCAAACTCTTATTAACTATACAGATAATTTCATTTGCAGTTAGATTTCAACTAAATGGTTGCTATCATATTGTTCTGGATTTACCAAGTACAATAGGAGCTGTGAAAAAAAGAAAAGCAGTCCACAAAGGAATAGAATAATAAGCTTTTAAGATGAAAACTTACAATGCATTCATGTTTCCAAGTTTGTGTTCACTCAGAGATAGGCATTTCACTTTTGAGAGCTTAAACACTTAGTCAAGCACTAAAGATATTTCTAAAAACACTAGGTCAAAATCAGCATAAGCATTTCTTTCTTTTTCTGTTTGTAAATTTTCTAAATGGCTGTCATGTTCCAAGGCAAAATATGAGTTCGACATTTTGATTCAAAATTCAAAGCCAGAAAACTTTCTATTTACATAAAAATTGCAATGTAAACATAAATGTCAACTGATTCCAGTATTCTAAGAAAAATGATAGTTTAGCCAAGTTAAATACACTGCAAAGTACTTGATACAAGGAAAATAAAGGCACTTCCATCATGCAAAGCAATAATAATTTTCTATTTTTCTACCTCCAAGTAACCAACATTTATTACTGCTCAGTGAAGAACAGATAAATATTCTTTTTTTTTTTTTTTTTAAACTTCATGGTCATATTTAAAAGGCATTTCTGTGGATTCTTTTAAAGCAACAGTCTTAAGGAACTTGAGTAAACAATGACATCTAATTTAAAATTACATGACATGGGGAATGACAACTTACATTCGCCAAAACCTTTACCAAATGATGAAATAGAAAACTAAAATCCCAAAAGCTCCAGCTGGTGTTACTAATGCAAACAATAGAGTATTTAAGTCAATATTCCTGACTTGTCACAACAGTAAATCAAACAGCTGTTTGAAAACATAGAGAAAATAAAATCTTCATTTTAAAATGTAATTTAGAACACTTTATGCAGACACACAACTGAAAGGAACAAATTTACCACTATGACTTTTAATTTGGTAATTACTTTCATATAAATCCAAATGCTAATATTTTCTTCTGCTGTGTAATATAAACCCTTTGATCAACAGGCCCCATCCTTCTCTGTTTGAAGTTTATACTAATGCTCTTCAAAACACAATGGGAAGAAATGATTTCTGATAAATACTCTTTCAAAGGACTTCACCCCAAAATAAAATACAGTGAGAATTTTGTGCTTATTTATTCTTTATAAAAAAATTATGACTGCAAAAGCAAGATGTCTTATCTTACCTCACATCATTCAGGTTCCCTAGCAAAATAACACAGTAGCATAGAGCAAATGATAATAATTTAGATAGCCTAAGGTTTGTCAGTTGTTTAAAGATAAATGCATAACCATGAATCAAAGTTATTTCACAGGGACATAACATGTTCTCTGAAACGTGTCATTCATCATGCATTTTCCACGGGTTTTTTGGAAGAGATAAGGGACAAGTTTGTTTGCCCAAAGCAGTAAGCTACCATGATTTACTTGCTAGAATTATCTTTTTTCTTTTCCCCTTGTACAGAAAGTGACTTACACATTTTGCCAAAACCTCAAATGACAACCACAGATTAATAAAATTTTATCAGTGGAAGACATAATAAACAAACATTTCCTCGATAAACTTTTACTCCTTTATTCCCTTTTTTTACACACACTATGACAGAAAGAGGTACGTCAGCTGGGAAGGTGAAAAAGAAAGTGGCAGAAAGCTATGAAGGAATAAAAGGATCAAAGAACATACATTATTATTGATAGGGAAAAAAGAAGAGTAACCCAGAGGCTATAGAAAGAAGAAATAAGTGGAGAGGGTAGGGATTAAATCAGGCAATAAAAAATAGATAAGTTTTACCCACAGTTTAAGTGTGTATTCATGCATTTAGTCACAGAAAAGTGAGTATAAGTATCAGGAGTCATCTTCATGGGTTCCTAGATTTTTATTAGGGAAAAGGTTCTACATTCTTCCAATATTTTCCTGAAAGACCTAAAAAGCCAAAGTTCATCTGCCTCTGAGTTTATGAGGAAATATCAAACTTTGGGAAGATTCTGTTGGATCTGCAAGAAATAGATCTGGACCAACTTGGTTTTTTTCCCTTCACAGGACAGATGACAATATTACCATTGCTGGCAGAAAAACACACGGCAGTGTATGCCATGCTCATGCTTTATAAAATAAAGCAGCAAAAGAGGTGAGTATACTTATTTAAGTATAGAAAACCCCTGCAAATCCTGAACTATTGTATTTTTGTTTGTAAATAAATACTTGTTTGTAAATAAGAGAGTTGAGCAGCTTTAGGAGCACAGAGCAAGGAGAAGCTGGGAGGTTGATTCTGTCCCCCTTGGTGGGTGGGATGGGCAGCAGGGAGCAGTGGCCTGAAGAGGTGAGAAGAGCAGGAGAACAATGACTCAGGGAATGTTCATGGAGCTGCTCTAAGTGTTCAGCATCTCCTTGGGCAAAGTGCACCGAAACTTCAGCACCAATTTGTATCTCTGAAAAATATTTAATACTGTGGATATGGGAAGATGAAAAGTTAAAAGTGTTTTGGTTCTATCTGTATTCCAAGAAGTGGTGTCTCTCAGAAGTGCTATAAAACTTTTGATTTTCAGTACTAAATAATATCCCTCTATATATTTTCTTCCACATTCTAAGTTAGGTGCATCCAATTTTTAAAAGTGCATTATTATAGCATAAGACAAATACTTCACGTAAGACTAAATGGCTGCAAACTCATGCCAAAAAAGCAATTAGAAAATTGAATCAAGGAATTAAGGATTAATGTGAGCATGTTACACCTGTCAGAAGCAATAAGTATTTTGACAAGAACAGAGTAAAGTTTGACAGTGTGCACAAATACAGATCTGATATATAAATCAAGTATTAAAATGCAAACAGCTATGCATTAATCACTCTAATGTTTCCTAACTAAAATGGTCTTAGTAGTATTTACAAGAATTCATTACAAATAAAACTTCAGTTCTTCTTACAAAACAGCTTGAATTATACTTTTTATTGTATTAATTAATTATGTCAAGGTAAACTTAGTTTTTAATTATATTATTAAAACAGCATTAATCTGGTGAATTCCACATCAAGTAAGCTACATACCTTGGCAAATAAACAATCAAATCTGTTGTTGCAACAGGATTAGGACCAGACTCCAAATGTAAACAGCCACTTTTCTGGATTTTTAATGTGCAAGACTTCAGAGGAGGGGNAAAAAAAAAAAAAAGACTATGTCCTCTGAAGAGGCAAGAGACACAGAAAAGGAGGAAACATAAAATGATAAAATTCAGACTGTTATATCACAAGTATTCACATCTTCATTGGCTCTCAGCCTCTGGTGCTTTTCCTAAATTCTTTGGTTAATTTCTGAGTTGCTTGATTTATTTGCCACACACAAGACTCAGATTCCAAAATGCACTCGAGTACCCAAATTTGATTTTGGTCAAATTAAGATGCCTACATGAAAATTCTAAAGCCTCAAAAACCTGTTTGTCTGACTATTAGTATTAAAGATTTCCCAAGATTTGAAAGTCATCTGTACCTGCCGGGCACATTTTGGTCTCTTCAATGCCCACTCAGGGCTCACTGCAGCTGCCCTGGATGTAGAGCTTTATCAAGGTGGCTGTTCCCAAAACATCCTTATCCAATTAGGTTTTACATTGCAGTTGTGGCCACTTTCCTTTAAAACACAGTTGAAAGCAGAGATTAACTCTGTTTTTTATGCTAAGAGAATGAACCCTGGTTACTCTGTTCTGCTTTTACTAAATGCATGTTTGAGGTCAAATTCTCTGACCTATAATTCAAGATGGAGTGCCAAATGCTGCGATTGTTCTGACCATTTTCAGTGCAGTAAAGGCAGACTTCTTGGTAGTGCTAAGAAAGAAAAGAGAATTCACCCTCTCAAAATCACAGAATTCCACTGATGTCACTTGGCTGGGATTTTTTGGCTATTTTCCTGAAGAAACTCCACCTGTCCCTTGTGCAGCTATCCTTCCAGGAGAAGGACAGGACAGACTCCCACCTGCAGACAACCTCCATCCTATCTCCACCTGATTCTTTCCATGATTATTCACCAAGAGAATCAAACCCAGCAGCAATGTCAGAGGAAGGAAGCAGCACTGTCTGTTCCTCCCAGCAAAATCCCACCACTTTGACAGCACCTGCTGCTGCCCCAAGGAGAACCTGACACTTCCAGAGTGCTGGAACCAGAGGCAGAACCTAAGCCAGGAACAAAGTTTGCCATCAGCACTGCTGGTTCTGCAGACTGTCAGTGTTACACCACATTACTATTCTAAGTGTTGGGTGAACTAATGAACTAATGCTCATTAACATACTTTTGAGTATGAGCTTCCCACCCACCCACAAGTTTTGACAATTTTCTCCACAGATTTATTCAAAGAGTAATGAGCTTTAATGACAGTGCAACACAAGAAAAAAAAAGAAAAAAAAAGAAGAAAGAAAGGAAAAAAAAAAAAGCTTTTGCAAAACATCATTTGTGTGAGGGAGAAATATACTTCAGGAAACACAGAAACAGAATAAATAAACAAGGCTGGGGTACTGAACATTGCTTGTGGCTGGTAGAGGAAACACCAGCTCTTCACATGACTCCAGGGCTTTACAGAAATTCTGAGCATCTACTGAAGACTTCCATTTAATACACCACATAAAGTTCCTCTCTTGCAATTAGTGAGTGGAAAGCTTCACCTCATTTAAACCTGCAAGAATGGCCCAGAGCCCGAATGTCCTCAGCACTCTGAGTTTCTACACTGCACCTTCTTTTGCCTGAGGATTTCTAAGTGATTTCTACTTTTGGCTAATAAGGTACCACTAACCTATGGGAGGTTGTAATAACCACATTACCAACAGCAACAAAACTTTTGGGTGAACTTTTTGTTGTATCTCATAATTCTTACAGCTATACTGGAAGAGACTTGAGGCAACTGCCTTGCTTCTGTGATCAAGTCATCCAGCTGCTCCAATTTACTGGGAGGACTCTACCAACACCACTAGCCCTTCAAAATGTACAAGTTTCCCTTGAAAACTCCTATCATGTCTAATAAAGCTGAGATCAACGGGTTTATTGATAATTAAATGCCACACCACCAAAATTACGCTAACATTTCTCATTACTTTTTTTAACAGCAAATTATCTTTCCATTGTAATTCCACCCCACTGTTTTTTGCAGAACACAAATCATTAATTTCCTTGTTTCAAAATAGAAATGGAAATCTCAGACTATACTGGAACATTATTTTCCATAAGAAAACCAGTGGAAATGAACAATAAATTGAATACATTATGATTACCAAGCTGTTATTATGGCCCCAGTGCACAAACTGCATTGTTATCCTTCGATTTATTGTCTTGCTTCTCTATCTCAGCTCTAACAATGACAGACTGCATTCTTTCATGCAGTCTTTTCTGAGTAGAATATGGCTGTTGGTTCTGTAGTGATCTGAAATTTATATATTCGTCTTAAAATGTTTATTCTCAGAAAAGTCATATTTTTATTATAAGAACTATGTTTATTTGCAACAAAGTTGCTCTCAGTTAATAAGGGACTTAATTACAAAACCTAATACCATGTCATGTAGCATTAGCAAGGGAGTTCTGAATTGACATTTTGATTAAAACTGATTTATTAAGACCAAGCATGAGAAACACCTGCAGACACATTTATTTTCAATGGGGTTTCCAGAAAGAACTCCCTATCAAGTTTGCTATTCAACTTTTGTCCTACTGCCTCGGGGTTGCTTTTCCTGAACTGTGTCATCAGCGTGAACCATCCCAGAATTTTCTCAATTTTCACAAGTGGCTGAACAGAGCACAAGTCATTGAAGCCAAGTTAAAACATCAGGTGGCTGCAAGGAACACTGCATTTCTTTATCTGTGTGCCCATGTATGCAGTTCTCTGTGTCTTCATACTGTTAAATAAACTTGGTTTTACTTTACTATTACATCTTGTCCATTAATGAGGGTAATTCCAGGTTAATATGGAAAATATTGAACATAACTTAGAGTGGATGGTGTATGCAGTAGCTGTACTGGATTACTGCCAGAGATATCCCCATGAGCTTCCAGAATATTCCCCCACTAAGCTCTGTGAGTCTGATTAAAGGCAGGCAGTGACAGCGTCCAGTTTGTGAAAAGAAATTTATCTTGGCAGCATCCAGGTAGATCCTGTTGGGAAAAGCACCTGAGACTCTGTGTCTGTGGCATATACCAGGAATCATGTATCCCCAGGTACCTTCCTGTAAATTCTTCTGACTGCCATCCTGTAAGTCAAAGTGGTGCTGTGCAGTGAGGTGATGCTAATGAGCATTTGTTTCCCAGATGGGCATATCTGCTGGATCTCTGAGGATTAAAAATGAGAAGTAGAGAATTCTATTATTCCTTTACAATTCAGCCTTAAAGACTCATCTATAAAAACTCATTTCCCTGGGGATGAATGACTGACAGTCCATCAGTGTTTGAGCTTGGGCTGATCACTTAAGAGCAGAGAGTCACTCCCATATGTCACAATGGGTTAATCTTACCCTAGACTGCCTTTAGAAGAGAACATGGTCCCCTCAGAGCCACTACTAACTTTCCAGGGTCAGGAAAGATAAAGTACAAGGCACAATTTAAATTTTGCCTCGCTTGCAGGCTGACATTGTGGCTGTGCTAATAGGCAGGGCTAAGTGTGAGCACAGTACAGGTTGCTTTAATGGGGAACAAACAAACTGAACCAGCTGAAGGCTTTTGAAATGTCCATGAGGAGCCCAGAAGGGCTGTCCTTTGCTCAGGGGGGATCATAAAGTTTCAGTCTGTCATTGTGACAATGAAACTCAGACAGAAGGCAGAAGTTCTGACTAACAGTTAGCTTTTGTGACTGCAGAGACCTTATTCCTGCAGCTCTGCAGTGCCCTAGAGTCATAAAAGATAAGGTTTGATCATCATTTAGGAGATCTATGCCAGACGTGAGGGTTAGGAAAGGCAAGTGTCCTGAAAGGATGGTACTGTATTTTGCATTTCTTGCAAAATTGGAAAGAAAATATAGTACCCTGTATGTCATCCAAAACACAGTGTTAGTGAACTTTTCCTCAGCAATGCCTTTTCTGGGTCTTTTTTAACCTCCTGACCACATGCAGGATGCCTAGTGAATGATAAATTAAAACATTTCTACCTGGAATTGTAATAATAAAAAAGAGAACTAAATCAAGGCATTGTGAAAACTAGCTGTCAGCAGAAGGGATTAAAGTGCAAACTTGGCAATATGCTTAATGCAGGAAAAAAAAAGTTAATGGCACCAGAATAACAAATTACTTTCTATCATGACAACTTACACAGATCACAGAGTAGGGAATGGAGTGAGGACACAGAGGAACATCTGAAAGCATGACATAGCTTTTATTTTCATTGTCCTTGCCACAGCCCAAGGACAGCTGTAAAGTGTGTACACCAGAGCCAAAACCATTCTGAAACAAATGATCCCTATTTAAGATTTGAGAGTCTATGGAAGTTTTCATCCCAATGACTGCATATGGACATTGTGGATCCAATCATAGCTGCTCCAGCAGCAGGAAGAGCAACGATAAATAAAAGATTTCTGTTATCTAAGGAAAAGGTATGAGATGGGAGCAAAAGGGAGCCTGGTTTTGCTGAGTTACATGGTGGTAGCAGCAGCATGTGTTAAAGTGCTTTGGCAGTGATTGCTGCCAGCAAGGGGAAAAGGGAGAGGGCAGGTTGGCAGGAGTGTGAAAGCACAAACCAGACCTTGTCTAAGGTGTTGCAAGATGTGTCTCACTTTCCTCTCTTGAGGACCTCCATCACCTGCTCTGACCATTCAACAATGTGAAAACATAATTGAGTAGCTTTTCACTCTAAACTTATGAATTAATTCAAATCCTAAATATCAGCTGCTTAAATCAGCACAGCAGCTGAGTAGCAGCAGAACTATTTTGATTTATGCCAGCTGCAAATCTGACACTATGTTATTCATTTATTATTAGTGTCCTTGAAAAATCCCACAAATAAACTCAAGCTCAAGTATTATCACTTAATGTCGCTTTCTAAGATGCTCCCCATCAAGATTGTTAGTACTTACTGTGCTCATATTCAGAATATCACTAAAAATGAAGCAAAAAAATGGAAGCTACAGGATCTAATCTGACAAATAATTAGACACATGAGAATTAGTGCTTGGAGAAACTTTGCATTAATGCAAACATGATTACTTGCATGAATGAAACTACTTAATCTTGTTATTCATGTTAGCTCAACATATCTGATGGAATATTTCTTTTAAAGAGACAGATTTTTTACTATAAAAAAGATGATAAAATACTCCTCCTTTAAAATACTACAAAACCTGTATAATTTTTACTAAGCCACTATAGATTTATAGTATAAAGTACTTGCTGAAACACAGTTAAATGGAAGCAAGTGAGTCTTTTGGTGGGGGCGGGGGTTGTGGTGGTTTTCTTGGTTTTGCTTGGTTTGTTTTTGAGGTTTTTTGTGTGTGGTGTGTTTTTTTTTTGATGGTGGTGTTGTTTTCAAGGGGGGTTTTGAGGGCTTCTTTTTGTTTGTTTTGGGTTTTTTTGCTACTGTATTCCAAGCTTGCTTATGCTCTTGGGCATTGCTAACTAAAAATGAGTGCTATGGAAATAGAGTCCAGCTCAACTCACCCTTCTGTTCCAGTCATATTTCCTATGGCACAGCAGAACATCTAATCATGTCATATATTTATTATTCTCTTCATTAAGGTGGTACTCAGTCACCAACAAAAAAAAAATCATGATCCACATTAAATCCTATAGTCCCAATCCTTATTGCATGAAAGTATTTATCTTGCTTCAGAAAATGTTCTCACTATAAGTTTTACATTTCAAAATTTAGCATCAGTGATGATGATTTTAGAATTTTATCTTTGAAAGAAATACCATTTTCACAGAAGACTGACCACCTTTTTGAGAGAGTTTCTTTGAAAATTCACAAATTTGTGAACTTTTAATTGGAGGGTTTTTTGGAGCCTTGCATTCCATTAAGATTTGTACTCTGTCCATACATTTTTCATATCTAACCAAATGATTTTTCTTCTCCTAAGTTTATGCATTAAGTTTAAATCACTGACAAGAGTAAAGCAGAGTAATGTTTGTCCTGTACATCAGTCAACAGAACGGTGTAACACATTTACTTTTGGTCTCTATGTAAACTCCGACTTATTTTAGCAGTGACTAAAGGCTAAAAGCAGCAGATAACACATTTTACCATTATTTTCTGATTCCTCTTCCCTTTTCCCACCCCTTCCCAACATCTTTTCCAGTCCTACAGAAATAAATGCTCTGTATCAAATGCCACTGGCTAACAATAAGCAGAAGGAGCAGGAACTTATTTACTTCAGCAAGGGTTGAGATTTGAGATCAGTCACCAAGCAGATGTTATTTCTGAAGCTGAAAGTATTCGTGATGATTGTTACTATAGAAACCAAGGTTTGTAAAATATTCCAAACAAACCCTTCTTTATTACCCTGGGCTGTAACTACAGTGCTCTGCATTAAGGCTGCACCCCACAGTAAGTTTTCTACTGCACACATTTTCTTTCTGGTTATTTGCTTCCAATAGTAACCACAAGACAGGGTTTCTGTAGGTCAGAAGAGACTGTATCACAGTACCAGCCATCCATAAAATGACACACACTGTACCCATTCAGCACTAAACTCCTGTCTCTTTCATTTCCCCCCTCCTGTGGGCAGCCACTCAAATCAGTGTTTCCCTGTTCAGCAACAGTGAAAAACAGGAACCCACTGCTAATTCCTGTGGTTAGATCAGCAGCACAAAACCAGCAGTGGTTACTAAATGCCAGCCCCAGCCTCTTTAGCAATTAAACCATTCTTCATTCTTAGCAGACTTTGTGAAGCCCCTGCGTCACCCCAAAGGCATCTCTCGGTGGCTTGTCAAGTCAGAACCACAAGTTTCAGATTTTAATCCTACTGGAAGAGTGAAAGTTTGGGTCCCAGCTCCAGTGGGGCTTCAGCACTGCAGGATCCCTGGCTGTGAGTGCATCCCCAGGGACAGGGCACAGATGTCCCTGCTGGGTGAGCTGGAAGCACCATGGCCTGTGCCAGTGGGAAGGGGCAGGTGAAATCCCACACCTGTGCTTGGTATTTTAACTACCTCTCTTTCCCCCTTGCTAAAATTCAGCTTCCATAGATGGGGAACAGGAAAAACTGCAAACAGAGGATAGGAAGTGGCAGCTGGATTCTTATAGCATAGGGAAAGGAAAACTGTACTTAAGGCTGTGCAAGGAAATTAGAAGGAATTTTATTACAGAAAGAATGTACCATGTGGACACTGTAAATATTCTCTGTCTGAAGCCTTTCTGTCTCCTCTTACAGAGAAGTCCTTCTAAAGAATAAATTGACACTAATATTTCAAAATATAGTTATGTTCAAGACAGGTATGGTCACAACTTCTGATTATTACAATTAAAATTACAAGGCCATCCTCAACTTACTGCCATGTGCTCATAGTCCCCTTTAACTTTTTATACTGTTTTTCTGTTCAAATAGGACAATTTTACCCAAATCTTTCAGAAAATTCTCACTTACCTTTGAGATGTGTGACAATTACATTTTTCCCCCTAATACCAGTTCCATCCAGGGCTTACAATTTAATTTAAAACTTGGCCTTGACTCAGGTAACATTAAGGATTCCTGCTTTTCATTATTGTAAAACAAATCTGTTTTAAAATACAGCGATGCAATCAGAGCACAGTTACATTTCCATAAGAATATACAGAAATAGGGACTGTGTGTGCCACTGGCATCTATTGTAACACACCAGAGCAGGAAAGCACTAAGCAAAAGAGCACAACTAAAGAGCCAGCTAAAGAGTTTTAGTTGTGGTGATTTGTTCTCTTGCAATGGTGCGCTGAAGATAATAATAAAACTAAAAATATTTATAAAAGATTTTAAGCGTGAGAAGTGTGTGGCATAAGATATTTTGGGAAAAGGTCACAGACAAAGCAGACATGCTTTATGAAGAAAGAGCTACAATTTGGATGTGACTGGGTGGGACAGAACAGAGAATGCAATAAAGTGATGGCACATGTCCTGGTGGAGCAATGCCCAGAGAGGGAAGTGCTGTAGTTAAATACTGTGGTTACAGGGAGGTTAAGGGTCCAGAGAACACACAAGCTGTCTTTTCACTGGCAGCTCTCTGTGGATACCCAGAACATCTTAAAATTTCGTGTCTGTCAAGTATGTTGTGCTCTCTCCATGGAGGGGGAATTATGAGTGGTTTGGCCTAATGTGGCCGAAGCCAAATCCTCTGCAAAGGGGCACTCAAGGGATGACAAGAGCCATGCAAGAAATCCAACTGCCTCCTCCTTCCCAGCTTAACTGAATAAGCTCCATTTAAGGCCACACTGACTTAAGGTGACTTTCCCCAAACATATGGAATTGTATGTATGTGCAGGTAGTCTACCTACACAAAAATCCCCTTATTATTTCTTACTATGCTATCAGAAATCTCTAGAATATGTTGTTGGAGGAAAAACTTAAGCATAATAAAAGCTACATCAAAGACCTCGAATGAAAAATCTCCATGAAAACCTCCTCAGTCCCAGACAGAGCAATTTCTCATAATTCCCCAAATGTCTATTGAAATGACTTGAACTAAAAGATTCTAGAGCCATCAATATATTTAAGAATTTAATAGATGTCTTTTAGTTCTCTTTGATCATAAATTGCCAGAATGGTTTCTACTCTCCAGTTTCCTTGTCCCTGATTTTCTGCTGTGACATTTCTGGATGACTTCCAGTTCTGATTGTTGTAAAGTCCTTGTTTTTGCAGAATCACCTACTGTAGAAATTTGCAATTCCAAACACTATCTTTTTTGGTCTGTTTATCAGCTAACACTCTTTGCTCAAGCAATCTTTGCCCTTCACATTCCAATTGGTTTTGTCCTTATTCAAAATTCTATGAATTTACCATAAGTAATGTAATTTAAAACACAGATTAATATTTTTCTTCATTTAAGGAAAAAATTATCTTTGGGCAATCTTCAGTGATGAGAAGTATCTGAACATTTTAATAATGACAGACTTAATTTTGATCATTAACATTTCACCCATTCAATCTTTATAATACTGAGGTTTATTTTTATATTTTCTTTATATATTTAAAACATTTTTTATGTTCACATGAAAGGCCTCTTTGTAAAGTTATAATTTTCCTCCAGCTTGCCTGCTTTTGTTCATTAGAGTTTCCTAATTTTCTGTGAACTGCTGAGCAAGCTGAAGATTTTAATTGGATATATCACTTTATTTTTTCTTGTAAGAGCCTTCCTATTAAAGGCTACTCATGTAGATGATATAGATGTTAATCAACTTGCATCTGTCCTTCTAAAAGATTCAGTTAGGTCCCTAATTAACCATCTGTAAACAAACCCTTGCTCAATAACAGGGCTCAGGCATTTCTTGTGAGGTAGCAAAGGCTGGAAAGGGCCTCCTGCTACCTCTCAGCTCTGCTGTAAATATTTGACTTCTCTCAGTATACAGAAAGTAATTGGAAAAAGACAAGTGACTCACAGTCTAGATTGCAGATCACTGGATTCTCTCTAATTGAATCATTGTTATTATGAGAAAGCTTTAAAAATTGCAGGTGTCTGTTGCTCCCAGGAGGTGTCAGGTGCTTTAGCAGCACTAAGAGTTGTGTGTTCCAGAGCTGTAAGAAGCCAGGGTAGAGAAGACCTTACATTTCCTATGATGAAAGTCATGAGAGCCAGTCTTTAGAAATAAAATTACTTCTGCAGATAAAAAAATAGGGGTTTCCCCTTCCCCAGAAAGAAAAACACATTATTCTGTGCATTTCCCAAGATCCTGGTCTTCCAGAACACCAATGGTCACTAGAAAATTCTTTCATATTTTTTTATTTTTTAATCAACATTAGTTTCCTTTAAGACTGTTTTCAAAGCTCACACCTCCCTGACTTTATACTGTAGCACTTTGTACACTCTGCAGTGATCACAGGAGTTTCTCACCAGCACCAGAAGGATAACTAAGGCTCCCTAACAAATCTGTATCTCTCATGGATGCTTCATGTGCCAATGCAATAAGGATACCCTTTTTTGTTATAATATATTTGGCATTATACACTTAAAGCACTCTGTATTTATAACTATCCCATTCCCAGCATGCTGTTATGGACCACATCTGCTCACAAAGACTTGATGCACACCCTGTAGCTGTTTTCTTATGGGCTGCTCACAGCCATGACAGAGACAGACACTGTTATTGTCCATGCTTAGGAGCAATTTCTAGCACAAAAGGAAACCATCTTCCCTGTTCTTACAAGCAGATAACTCACCCACGTGTGTCAGGAGGCATTATTCATTTTTACCACACAGAAGCCCATCAAGGGTGCCACTCAATCACATGGAAGGGATTACAGCTACTCTGAGGCACTTCCAGTCCTCCCATCATATCTATTTCTCATCCTTCCCTCTTCTGTTCAGTACCTTACTATAAATTACAGGTGTTACCAACCTTGCTGTTAATCCACACCTAAAAAGATTCTGTGTGATGAGCACAAATGCTGGAACATTTGCACAAAACCCATGGAAGTGACTGCTTTTCCACAGCATGTGCTGTGAGCAGGAAGCATGACAGAATCCACATAACTTGGCACACATGACTTTAGAGGCAGATACTCATTTTGATTTAGTCCTAATATTTCAGTGGTACTGTTTTATGCTTTCCACCAACATTTCAGCAAGGGAACATTGTGAATCTCATGTTCAAAGAACTTTATTTGGTCTTTAATTCCCAATTGATAGAACTGTTTTCTGAACAGCATTTGTATGTAATTAGGTCCCTATTATATGGTTTTTAGGAGCTGAGAAGGATCATTAAGAACTGAAAAGAAAATAAAGACATAAAATGAACTTGCTAATCACCAAAGGTTGAAAACAAACATTGATGAAGGGAGAAAGCAGAGCCACAAATCAGAAATCTAACCTTTTTCTGCAGTTCTGTGTTTCTCTGACTCAGTGATCTCCCTCAAGATCCAGATTTGTTATAGCACATCCATTTCATATTGATTGCAACAGATTGTGTAACATGAGACATCTTGTCTTTGCAATTTCCCAGATTCTTCTGAAAGTAAACTCATCAAATCATCTAAAAACATGTTATGAGAGCTCTTCAATATTGCATCTATCACATCTCTCCTTCCCATTACCATGTACATGCAGATGATTAAATTAATGCTCTCCTGTATCCCACACAGACCATCCTCACAGCTGTTGTGTCAGATATAATCCATTGCACCTCTGTTCACCTGCTCCACACTGATAGGACAAAAAAACCTCTCCTCTCTGGGACACATAGACTGATTTTAGAAATATCTAAATATGTTTTGTAACAGTTTTTCCCAGCTCTAAATGTCAAGGCACTTCTCAGTTTTAAAGATCTGGAACCCATCTAAAAGCTCATGGTATATACACTTGATATTTCACTTAGGATCAGTGAGCACTTTTGGGCCTTTTTGGGCCTCCTACCTAATGGTCCTAGGAGCTGGAAATCAAAAGGTTGGATAACCTAAACTGGGAATTTCACAGAATTCCACAAAGATGCACAACACCTGCTTCAGGTCTTTATATTTAGGCTGATACAAATGAAGGAATTAGCTTTATAATCTAAGAATACGAGAAGTAAACCCATATCACAGTCTCTAATTTCCATTTTTTTTCTGCTGTGAAACATATACCATATGCATAATGTATGGCAATGTGATCTACAGAGCTTTTATTGATGATTGTTTGGTGTGATCTATAACTCATATATTGCTCATTTGTGAGTAATGCAAGTCCTCCCAAACTCTTGCTCACACACATAGAAAAGATGAAAACATTCAATGAATATCACTTTAGGAAGGACACATTATTCCTGAATGTCACAGCTTATGCAAATCCTGCTGAAGAAAGCACAAAACTAAATGACATCACAAAATTACCCACTCTAAATGCATTATACAGTTAAGAATAAGAAGTAATTTAGAAATCTGAATTTTCCCCTCTTAGAGAAGTTTGGGGGGTTTTTTTGTGTGTGTTGTTTTGGTTTTTTTTGGTTTTTTTTTTGTTTTTTTTTGTTTTTTTTTGTTTTGTTTTGTTTTGTTTTGTTTTGTTTTGTTTTGTTTTGTTTTCCCTTTAATCTTTGAATATGAAGCCACTTTCTGTTAATTCAACTGCATAATCACAGAATAGGCCAAGCTGGAAGGGACAACAGTGAGGTCCTGTTCAGGCAGGGTCATCCCAGAGCACACGGCACAGGATTAAAGCTGAAAAATAGAAAACTGCGAAATTCCCAGATTTTATAATTTCATTTATAATTTTCACCTAAAATTCACCATTTGTCCTGTCTGGGTTGCATTTGATAAGTAAGAGGGACTTATCATAGCATGGATTTCTAGTTCCTTGTTTTTTGGTACCAAGGTTCTATAACATCCAGTGCACACAGGCATCCGATGCCTTCACCATCAACATCTCTGCAGCATATAAGGATTTGGGAAATATTTTTCATCCTTGAAATATTTTTTTTAAATTTTGAAGAATTAAGGCTAAAAGATTATATATTTTTTTTTTGTCTATATTTGGTTACAACAATTTCTCTGAAAGTTCTAAATATCCAAAAATTTTAAGAAGCTGCACCACGCAGCCCAAAAATCTAGGAGTAAGGGATGCTCTTCCATTATAATAAAAGCAGAACACAGAAATATGATGTAAAAGAAAATATACGTAATTACCTATTACAAGAAGAACAGATGTAAAAAAAATGAAGTTAGCTCTTTAGAACTAAGGAAAATTAAATTTAACCAACACTGTTATACTTTATTCTTGACAAAGACCAAAATGATGGAATGTCACTTTTCTTTCAATGTCTATGCTCAGCTTGAAATAAAGATAGCACTTTAATATCATTTACAAAAACATGTTACCTATTATAACATCATTTGTTTCAGTCACTCATTACTAATACCTAAACAGAAAGTAAAAGTTCAACAGTTCTGTTGACAGCATGATAAATTACAAGAAACCAAATGAGTAAAACATACTACACTTGCCATCACACAACCAGGGAGATTGTAAAAATAACAGAAATCTTTAATTAACTCAGGAAATTAAAAGGTGAGTTTAATAAAGAAGCTTAATAACAAGATGCACTCAGATGAACTCACGAGCACATGTTAATCAAGAACAAGGAATAATTTCAGGTACATGACTTGATACTTATACACAGCTTAAATTAAGCAAAAGATAAATGTGTTAAAGTGGTATCCACATCCTGATGTTATAAACACTGACCATAAGTGGCTAATAACAAAAAAATGGGGAGCAGGGATGGTCCCTCAAAGAGCAAAGTTAAATGAGAAACTACACTGAGACTCACAGAATGCTTTATACCACAGAAGGTTCTTACTGCCTGTATTTACATGTAGATAATAAAAACTCTTATTTTGTAGGTAGGGGCTTTCAGAACAGAACTGCACTAGCATGCAATGAACAAAAAATGTGAGATTAGTATAGGCATAAGTCTTCTTTCTGCTAGCTGCCTAATTCCTTTGGTTTCAACAATCATATTTACTGTATGTGCACTATAAATACAGACAATAAGTAGTACTTGTGGAAAACTCACTGTACACATTCAATACATGTCAATATGACAGAAGTATGAGTCTTTTCTATTCAAATATACTGAAAATTACCAACATTTATGAAGAAATGTATGTCCTGAAATACTCAATTTGAAAAAAAAAACCAGAAAATTTTACAGTGTTTGGGGCATTAAAATACATAGCATTGCTGCTTCAGTGATACTCTTAATGGATAACAATCAGAACCATGATATTTCAATTAAGAGTCCCTACAATCAATTAAACAACTTAACTACAAAACCTCCCTATAAATAAGTTATAGGCTCCTGAAATTAGAGCATTTAAAAGACAGGATAAAAACATCAGTATCCTGAATTTAATGGGTAAAACTTTGACTAAGTTATTCATTAAATAGCACCAAGTATTAGTATTGTCCTTCTTCAGCCATGTGGAAAATGTTTGGAAAGGTTCAGTCCCTCCAGATCTAACACAACATTCAGGAAATAGCCATGGGCTTCAGCAATTTTACACTTCCCTGGTAGATTTTCATTTCCAAACAAAGGTAACTCTTGTCTAGCCCAAGCCTTACAAAAATGTTATCAGCTGGAGCATTCCAGATGCTGCTTTCAGTGAAAAAAAAACCAAATTCAATGAAAACAATAGGCTTTACACTGAAAAAAAGGTGTTGTTTCAGTTATATTTGAAATGTTTCAACACTGTATGTACATGTGGCTTTGATAGTGATAAACACTTGGTAAAGTGAATTTTAATATGTGAGTACTCTTTCAATGAACATTTACAAATGATCTCTTGGCTTTTCTAATCTCACTCCTTATTCATCTAGGAAATTCTGCTTTTGTTCTTCCTACAAAACGTGTTCCACGAGCTACAGAGTTGAACTTACTCAATTTATAACCCATGGTTTCTGACTCGTTCGGATGAATTTGGCGACGTACGGCGGTGCCACATTTATTCTCAGCAGCCATGCCTCCCCCCCTCCCCCACAACCCCCAGTTTATTCATTTCCTAGAGGAAATTGCAAGTTAATAGAAAAAGCAGCACTGGAACTGCCTCACATCCTATAGTTATTAATTAAGTAAAGTCTGGTTCAGTAACTCTGGATACTAAAAATACAGAGTTAAACAAACCCTAGTGCTTTTTGAAATGAAGTTTCAACTTTGTCAGTCGTTCTACAAAATTTATGCATTAAGATATATCTTTCCTTTAAGAAATTTTTCACAAAATCTCAGAGACAAAAAAAAAAAAAAAATCCAAACAGCTCTTGACCACTTCTTGTGAAAGAGTGAACTCCTTCAAAAGAAACCAAAGTTATCTTACTGTTGTGAAAGAGTAATTATCCTTTTTTCCTATATGCAGATGATTTCCCTGCAATTAATAAAACAACATGGTGCAGTACTGATTTTGTTGACAATGTACAGTAGTTAGTAAAGCTTAAAATTCACTAGTGTGAGAAACTTTTAAGTGTTCCTGATATCTGAAGATCTTACAGGATAATTATAGTTGCAGTTGGTATTGAATGTTAAGTCAGTAGGTAGCATGCTGGGAAAAATGCACATAAACTTGGGTTATAACAAGCCTATTCCTTTAAAGTGAACCTTTTCTTAAAAGTGAACAGGCTATTATTAAAGTGATTTTTTTGGAAATGAGGACAATAACGGGTTCAACAGCTATGTCAAATATTATTTAAATTCTGAATGGAATTAAATACATAAAAAGCTTATGGCAAGTTAAAAGGCTGGGAACAACTGGTGTTATAAATGCAAGAGGAAGTAAGAAATATTGATGACTTTCAACTGTGAATATGTACATTACAAAGAATACTTGCAAACATATCATTTTGTATCCTGTGAAGGAATATCCTATGAGACCCCTCTTCCCTCAGGTAAATTAATGGATGGGAGCCTCTAACCGAAAAGCAATTCCAAGGAATGAGAAATGCCATAAAAGATAGGATTTTATGATAGATTAAATTAAATTGTTTATTATAGATGGACTAGCATTCACCTTTGATTGAACAGTAAATGTTTATTTAAGTTGTTTTGCTCTTATATCTGATTTTTATACTCCAAACAAGATACCTGTGTTGCCAGAGGAGTTTGTTGTGCTTGCTCAGAGTTACACAGCAAGTGATGCTTGCTGTGCCCTGCCTGCAGAGCTGTGCCCTCAGGGTCACACTTACACCTTGGGAAGGGGAAAGCTGGGGTGCTGCAGGGAAAGCATTCCTCATTTCCTCACAGGAGCATTTTGCTCCTCATTTCCTCACAGGAGCAGAATTACTGGCAAGGGACTGTGAGGCAGGTGTGAGGCAAAGCTCCTGCATTGCCAGCAAAGCAGCACTGGCTCTGGGACATTTCTCCTGCCCAGAAAGAGCTGCCAGCTTGTGCTCCTCTTCTTCAGCTGTGGGGGCTTGGGGGCTTTTTGTCCCAAGGAAGCAGAAGCTGTCCCCAGCCCTGTCTCTGGCTTTCTGAACCTCCATCTGCCCATTCCTGCAACAACAAAGGGTCTGTGCTGAACTCCTGTGGCAGCACAGCCCTGGTGGCTGTCACCCTTCCAGCCACACACTCCACACTGCACAAATTACACCAGAGCAGAGTTCACAGCAACAAGGAAGAAAAAGGGGGAATTAAAGATCATTCATAACAATATAGAACAAAGGTTAGGGCTAGCCGGCATCCAATGTTGTTAACTACTACCTTAAATCAAAAATAACCACAAAACCTAAAAATGCCAACAACCTCTGAATCACTGAATAGAAACCCAAAGCAACAAATAGAATTGTACTAGGAACAGCTATGAAGTTTTCTTGTAGAGGTTTAAAATCTATTCCATCAACTTGCCTTCACAAAATATGAGTGACTATCGAAAGGGTTGAGTGCTGAAGGACCACTTTCCAGATTTGATTTCCATGTATTAGGACAGTTACCCCCCTTTTCTTTTCTTCCCCTCAAGTGGATACAAACCATTATGTTGTGCATCAGTAAATCTTCTCATAATTTGTAGTACCTTTTTAGCTTATTGTTTTCAATGAAAAAGCTCTTACACTGAGCAGTAGATACACTGAATACTTCAAATAGTATGGAAGAAAGGCCATTAACTCAAATTAATTCCATTTTTTCTAACAGACAATTTTGTTCCATTGCACCTGAGCTGCAGTTCCCTTCTTCCCTGCCAAACACATTCAGGCCCTAAGGGCCTTTGGATACTTTTGAAAATCTATTTTAATGACAGTGTTGAATACTAGTTTGGTGGCTAAAGGATATGACCCTCTCTGTAGCATGTGCTATGGAACCCCATATCTGCTGGTGGTACTTTAGTGTAAAAATCACTATAAATTATTTCATATGGAAGAAAAGGTGGTGTTAAGATACCAGCTTTAGAGCACAGCATCTCCCTTTGAAACTCCCTGTGCACTGACTGCTCAGTTCTGGGGATTGGTGGTTCCTTTGTCATCTCTGCATCACACTGCCCTGCTAGACTTCCCAGCACAACCATTCACCCTGAAAGCTGCACTGCTGCAATGATCCACCTTAAAATAACCCAGGAAAAAAAAAAAAAAAAAAAAAAAGAAAAAAAATGAGGTATTTTTTAGAGTACAATACTTCCTCAATTCATTGCACAGAGTTATTGTTCAAGCAGTTGGGGGGCACCAGTAAAAGTGCACAGGTAAAAGGTGTAAATGATAGAGCCTGATGCAGTGGACTGAAAATATTGAGACCCAGTGGTGCTGCTAACCAAGAACATCAAACTGCTCATTCGTTATCTAGTCTGCATTTTTGCTCATAGGAGCTAATTCCACCAAAACTAACCATTTATGGTACACTAATCAAACTTGTTTATGACCTGTATTTAATCAGAAGACTGTAATTTCTTTTTTCAGACTTTGAGAGGTCTTGTTTCGCTGAAAACTGGCCTGTTTTTTTATTTCAGAAATACATTAGTTAGTTTAATAAAATATATGGCTTTTCTGGGAAATCTTTCTTTTCCTACAGAGTACATGACTAACAGGCTGGTGAGCTAAATTTTATGTAAGCAGGATATATATCTCCAACCTCTTAAGCATCTTGTCTCAGTTTTTTCTGGAAGACTAGGTCTGTTGCAGGAAAAATGACCACTACTTCCCTACCAGGGAGAGGCTTTTTAATATATCAGCTCTTTATCCTCCTTGATCTAAAAACACCCTCAACTTTACCAATGAAGAAAACCAGAGGAGACCAGAGTAACTCCTCTCTCTACTTGCTCACAGCCAGGGAAAATGCACCATGTGCCTCCAGAGCTCCGTGGCACTGCTCAGTTTCCTGCAATTAGAACCAGGTTCCCAGGTCCTGCTGCTCTGGCAGGGATTGCATGATGCTGACACATTTAAGTAGGGAAATAAATTAGGCACAGTTGTGAGTGACACAAGAACTGGAAGGTTTCATTGGCCTGGTTATTTCTAGAACAGAGAGTGGAGAAAGGAAAAGAGATCAGAAATCATAAAATCTTCCTCTCAGTAAGTGTGCTAAAGAAAAAGGAAGTTGTAACAACAAATTAATTCACCTGGATATGATACACAATTACTTGAAACAGCTGCTTATGTACTTGAGTTACTGGCTTACTGTGCTAAAACACTAATTAAAAGTAGATTGAGAGAAGATAGCACTGACATTTGCATTTCCTGCAAGGTCACTTCTGAAAATTATTACTGTAATCCAGGTAAGATGCACTGCTTAATGCTTTTTTGAACAGTTTGTTCACATTTTCTTATTTAATGACAATGCTCAGCCCAGCACCATTTAACTCTTTCCTTCAGACATTATATAACATCCCATCGAAAAATAGTTCCATAAATTTCACTTGTAAGAGGATTAAAACCAAAGTAGTTCTATCCAAATTAATTTAGGTAAGTACACTAGATAAATAAATCAGCACCCTTCAGCTCTGAGAAAGCACTTCAAGCAATTTCAAGTCATTAAAAATACTTTTAGTTCCAACATTTTGGCTCTCAGAACAGTCTTAATGGTTATATGACAGTATGTTCTACTACTGGCAGTATGGCTTTTATTGCATGCCCTGATCTATTTGATGATCACGGCAGCTTTTTAGAGAACTACAAAGAAAAGCTGAAATAATGAATTATTTTTCAGACAAGACTAATAAAAGTGTTAATCAAAAGTACCATAAATGTCAGAAGCTCTCATAAATTCTACATTTTATATATTCCTCCTTCTAAACATTCAGCAGTAGAAGAAAAATCCTAAAAGGGGAATTAAAAAAAAGAGAGGGTGCAAGCCAAGAAAGAGCACAATACACTTAATGTGCCCCTACAAAAATCTCAGCACTTTATTTAACTGATCTCATCTACCGATTTATGAAGTAGTATTATTCTCCTATGTCTTAATTTCTGACAGTTTATAAACATCTCATATAGATTAATATGATTAAGTTTGATCTCTGGTTAAATTATATGGTAGTCCCATATGACAAGATAGAGTCAATTATCCCCCCTTATGCCACCATTATGAAATATTAGTGGGTTTTCATACACTTCTATCAGTATAAGAATCACTCCCTAGCACATTTTCCAGTGACTTGCACATCACTGATCTTGAGACAACAAGTAAGAATTTCAAAGTACAGCATAAAATGTATCTATCCAATTTATAATGACAATTTTCCTATTTTTGGGGGTTGACATTTATCAAGATTAAATGATATTTGACCCTCTTTCCATCTACTTTTAAATTGGCCTTGAAAGGAAATTCTCACTGGCAATTGAGGAGAATGTAACTACATATAGCATTGTGGATTTGTTAGCAAGAATTCATTTTGAATTTTTACGAGGTTCCAAGAACATTATGTTGGAAAGTAAAATTATAGAGCTGTCAGTTATGTCTGTTGGATGGCATACTTATGTTAGTGCAATGCTAGGAAGTTTCAGTAATTTTGTTGAGGGGTTTCCATAGAGCTGTGCAGATGCTTTGTTCTACCTATCCTGCAAATACCTGCTAATTTGCTTCACTTTCTAACTGAAAGCAATGAATTAAAA
>WEIU01003342.1:116788-146559 GCA_013389925.1 Aegithalos caudatus | reverse complement strand
AAAAAAAAAAAAAAGTAACCCTTAGACACAATGAACAGCAAAAAGATGGAGCTTTGTAAGAGAAATCAGAGAGGCTTTTGGACACCTTGATAACAGTGGTGCAGTAGATGGCCATTTCCAGTCACAATAGAGATTTTCCTTTACCATCCACAGACATACATAAATACCTCTGGCAACAGCTATAAAAATAAGTTGCTATTGACCTGAGCATGCATTAGCTACTGTTTCTCTCACAACACAGTNATATAATATTATCTATATATAAAGCATCTTACAGCAATTCCACAGAATTGTTCCATAACCTCCATGCCCAGAGGAGAGTCCACATATTTAAAATGCATGATTCTTGGTGTAAGAAGTGAAATCTATTAAAAAAAAAAGTTTCATGGAGTACTTTTGGGAGTACCAGTGTGACCCTTCTGAGAGTGCTGTTCTAATACAGGATACATCAAAAGACATACACAGACCCTCTGTTTGAAAACTGTGGTAACAGATGCTTCTCTGCAGTTTCCTGTTTTATAAAATAACCAGTGGCAGAAATTGTCACCATATGCTTGATGTTTCATCAAACATCCAACCTGGCTCATTTTATAATGTACATTTTTTTCAAAAAGCACACATTTTTTCTATATGTTTACATTTCTTAATTTTATTCCTTTCCCCATATATTTCACACCATTGATATTATCAAACACATAAATTTTACTGGTAAATCTTGTAAGAACACTGAAAAAAATAAAATTTATTTTCTCCCCCAAGTCTTTTTCATCAGTATAGATTAATCTTGAACAAGTGACTCTGATAAGGGCAATTCTTAGTCTTTGGAAAGAAACACTGCACCTATTGAGCTTTTCTCCTCATTTTTGTAAAACATTCTTTTGGGACAATACTGTGTGAGAATTTAGGGAATAGTGCATTTCAATATTGCATTACTTTCTTAAGTAGGAGAAATCTGTACTCATCACCTGATTAGCTACATCCATACTTTATTAAGGTTTGATGGATCTGGAGCAACCAGATCAATATGTTTTGAAAAGTCACCACATGAAGGGGCAATTCCAAGCAAAACTTTCTGGGTTGAGTCACTGCAGACTTAAGCATGATTTTTCCCCAGTGTATGAAGAGCTATGACTAACCAGAAAAGCAGCCTGGTTTTGTAGATTGAAGCCTGGGCTGCTGTCAGCTGGGAGACGAGATGCTGTGCTTTAGGTCGGCACAACCCACGTTCCAGGGACTTTTCAACCCAAGCCTCACCTGCCACAACAGCAGCTCCAGTGCAATACCATCCTTTCAAGCTGAGATTTATTTCACTTCACTCTAATTAACCTGATAACTATCTAGCCATACACATCTGTTAACAGGAGACACCAAAAAACCCACACGTTTCTATCGTCATCTGCAGAAAATGCCATGACACTGTCTAAACATAGCACGCTGCCAGGGATTGGAAATGTCAGAGGAAGAGGGTGAATCAGACTATCTGATTAAAAGAGAGTGACATGAGTTAGGAAAAGGAGATTATTGAACAGTGCAGGGTTAGAGTTCTGTTTAGATTATCGGAGAGAACCCAGCATTTAAGTTTGAATAATACAGTACAAATAGATAATGGACAAGTTCACACATATTGATTGCAGCATTAGCCTGAGGAACAAAACACACACTTGAACACAGAGATCGTTGGCAAGATGCAATATTGACCAAAGTACTTGCTATCAAAATTCAGGCTCAACTTCCAATGAAGTACACAAATTAAGTGGATTTTTTTTGTGATTCAAACTTGGAGAAGGACCACATCAAAAATGCATTATAATATCACTCATAATTTGGTATAACCTTTGCCAAAAGCCTGAAAGAACAGGGGAGTCTTTTATACCAATTTTAGTGATCTTAGAAGAAAACTAAGGTGGCACTGGTATCATAAGGGTATTATTAATTACTTCAAATCTCAAGAGATGCCAGTCAAGAATTAGAAGTAACCTGTCATAATCACTTTGGAACTTAAAATATGATTGGAGCAATTTTACATCTGGAAGCAATATGTGACTCTTACAAAGAAAAAGAAAAATGGAGGAACAGAGAAACCAAGAGAGGGAATTAGCTCTTAATTACTTAATCTAAGTCAGGGTTTTGCTCTGACCAAACTTGTTTTGTTCTCTACCTAAAGCAGAGGGAGAGATCCCAGACTGCTGAGTTCAGCCTCACATGATTGGATCACCTCAGGAAATCTTGCTGGGAAAATCTCTGCTCTGCCACTTACTTGTTCTGTGACCCTTGTTAAGTAACATCACCTCTGTGCTTTCCATTTCCTTGCCCACTTCTGATCAAGAACAAAATAAACATGTCAGGGTAAGGACTCTTCCTACCACACGCTTGCATTTGTCCCTTGGGAATTCTGATTTCACTTGGAACTGCAATTGTATAACAATCCAAATGGAGCATAACAGTTCATCAAATTATGCAAAGACAAAGATATGAGAGACTGAGAAAGAATTAATGAATTTACCTGATTTTTTAACAACCCTATGAGAAGGTTTAGAGCCCTCAGTAGTGCTGAATAAATGTACTTATCTGAAAACCTTATTTATTATTTGATTCTTATAAGCAGACATGCCACTTCTTAATGAATGGCTCCTTCCAAGATGACACAGGAAAAACTAGATTTTTAAAAAATTTTATTTTTTATCCTAGTGACATTAACCTCACCAGTATCTGTCCCAGACAGAGGTTTGCTAGCAGATGTCTGCCTGTACACAGAGATCATTGACCTCTGAAATCTGAGCTCCATATTAAAGACTAAGAATGAGTCTTCCTTTTAAAGGAGAAAATAACCTCTTTTTTTCTGAAAAGAGGAAAGAAAAAACCACAACAACACAAACTTTATTTTATTATGATCCTTACAAGAATTAACTTCCGCAGACTTCCCTTTTAAAATAAAGTTTCACTGTTATTCTACAGAGAATCCAGCCTAATGAGTGCAAATTTGTACCTGAAAATGTAGGGAAGTTTTATTTAAAATTTCTATTTTCACAATCCCAGGTCCCTAGCAAGATCAGAAATACAATATTCTGTCTCAGATCTCTTGTGATTTACAAAATCTAAAAGGTCTACTGTTTTAACCAGCAACATTTCCAACTCATCATCCCTTGTTTGGCTCATCCTGTCTTTAAATCTAACAGTGATCAGGCAGCTGTGAAGGGGCTGCCATGAGATCATGCAAAATGTACCAGTGAAGCTTAATGTGTGCAATGACAGAGGTACAGGAAATAACTAATTTCTCATTTTCTGCCTCTTCCTCTCTTTCCTGTCAAAATTCTAATTACATTAAAAAAATGCATTTTGCTGACATTGTGTCAAGTAGTCATAACTATTACCCAATATAAGTGTTTGACTCTGGCTCCCAAATAATAATGTTAATGAGATAACACAGAGCAGAGGGAGAGTGGGCTGCCAAGCCTGTGCAGCAAGCTGCAGAACATTTCTGATGCAAACTCTTTCCTCCTGGACACAACTGCATCTGATTTGAAGATTTCTTAGTGTATTCATTTTCAGGCTATATCATCCAACACGCTGCTTGTATCATCAGCCCTTTGCACAATCTTGCTTTCTGCCAAAAAGAAGTTTCAGAAATAACAAAGTCATGATAGAAATCAGACCATATCAACAGGCCACCTTAATGTTCTTTCAGCACTACCTTGATCCAGATTGCATATTCTCAACCATAATTTTCAACCTACATCATTCACCTCTCTCCAACAGCAGTACTTATGTTGTCTTTGGAAGTTATTCTACTGTATTGCACCATCACATCCGATATGCATTTTCCTCCTTAAAAAAGGTGGGATTTGCCCTTTTAATTTCTTTAATTGTAATTGTATTTTAATTGTAGCACCATCTTTTAAAGTAAGGAATTAAAGTAGATCTTGCTGGACAAAAGTAATCTTTCATCAGACCTCTCTTTCTAAAACCAGAAAAAAAATAATTGTGCTGCCTCCCATTCTACTTTAATTATACCCACACCAAATGTCTTCAAGTTAACCAGTTTAAGAAAAAAGGCTTTGTAGTAATTGCACACTCAGCTGGACTCTGTAATTCTGTCTCTAATGGCCCTTGGAAGTCCTTTGACTCCTAGAATTCTGTACAGGCATCAGACACTGGATAAAAGAGATGCAATCCTGTTGGTGAAAATGCAAAACTGAACAGAATCAGTCCCTTGCCATCTTTTTTCAGAGTCTTTATATGTGCAGGGTCAAAAGAACAAACCACAAGTTGCACACTATTTGCATTCCTTAATGAACAGCTGGAGGCAATTGGGACATTGTAATAATGAAAACAACCTAAACAGAACATAATTTAAAAAACCTTGTGTGTGTGTGTTTTTAATACTGCAGTTAACACCAGAGACACAGAAACCATGCCCTTCTATCTTGAAAGTGCTTTTAAATCGACCTTTTCATCCTCAAAGATGCATTCTGTATGCCAGGCAACCTAGGTAAGGATCTATGTTCTCTCTCCTGGTTTACAATTAATTTGTCTTATTTTCATAGGATTATACATTTATAACAGGCATTATGATGTTCCACGTCTCTCCTCCCTCTTGCTACCTGCTCCATTTCAACATTCAGTAACCACAGGGATTTTTCAACCACCCTTCCCAGAGATTCTTCTAACTTTTCATTACAGAGGCGGGAACTGTACACCTGCAGTTAGAGTAAAAGTCAGGTCTAATAGCAGAAATTACATTTCTTTTTTCTGTATGAATAATGAATAGAAAAAAACACAGGATTAATGTCACACTGCTTTCCCTACTACTATGTCTGAATTTCCCTAGAGGTAAAATGAATTGTGATTTTTTTCCTTTAAAAAACAAGCCAAACAACATATCCCCCCTGAAAAAAGACCAAAATATAAAAACTCTATCAAAAATACCCTAAAAAACCCCCAAAAACCTAACCACAAACACCACATAAAAAACCATCAACCACCCACCAAAATGAGGATTTAAAAAAAAAAATAAATAGTTAAATCCCAAAGGAGTGGTCACAGCACCGAGCCTGAGAGAGCCCAAGAAAATAAAACAAATCTTCTTCCTCCACCCCCCTATATAATTTTACATCTTCCAGTGTTGTGCTTATTTCTCTTTTGAATAACGTTCTCTGCATATAACAGTGGTTTCCCCATACAAACCTTTACAACTAATTTATTTTTTTTCCCTTCTGTATTGCCAAATAGAACTGTTCTATTCCAGAATTCACAGGAGGAAGCACTCTGGATACTCATCTCTCACTGCTCTGGAACTGAAACCAGGTGCTGCCTGCAAGGGGCCACTTCAGAAGGATTTTCATCTCCTCCAGTTCTCCCTGAAGCTGTTTCTGCCCCTGCTCAAAGCACAGGAGACCCCCAGCTCGGGGCAATGCAAGAAAAATCAAAGGTGATGGCCTTGCTAAAGGAGGACAATTCCTCATAAGCTTTTCAGACAGGCAAGATTTTTATATTTTAGCTTTCCTTGACATATTTCTGACTCCTCTGTTTAGGGCTGACATGGCTGCTGAGCACAGGAATCATTCCTGATGTGCCTATCAGGAACCTGACAACTTAAGGAATTAAAATACAGGATGGCATAGGACATAACTGAACTGATAAAAAGATCAGAGCAGATCAGATCAGAAATATTCTTCAAGGTACCAAGAAAATAAATCAAAATTTTAAATGTAGATATAACTTTTGTTTTACAATAAGAATGTAATACAGAAACCATGGAACTATCCCCCCTCTGATTGAAGTTATTAACAGTAATTCTTTATGACCTTTCATTTTTAGCAAAAATAACCTCAGAAAATCTTGGTAATATTTTTTCTGCAGCTCCAGAGTGTAAGCCAAGACAACTGAACCATTTTAGCAGCAAGGCTGGGTGCTCAGAGAGAAACTCTCAAGTACTATTATCCCTGATAGCATCAAACACTATAGTTTGTGCTGTGTGTAGCAGTTTTGAAATGTGTCACAGAGATGGAGTGATTCATACTTTGTATTTTTCTTGACAATAGATGTTAATATTTTCTGGTATTTAGAGTGTCAGCTTTTTTGACAACTTATATTGCATTTTGGGCTTGTTTGGGGTTTTTCTTGTGTTATCTGAAAACTAAATTGTGTATGACTTGGTACAAAATGAAGCCCATCACTTGACTACCACTTCTAGCCTCTCTTCTTGTGGATACTTTCACAAAGTAAATATTCTTGTGAGAAGGCAATCAAATCTTTGGGGGGTGAGGGGATGAAGGCAAAAAATGGGAAAAAAAATAAGGATAACAAAAATGTTTGCATTTCAGTCTGAACAATGAATTTTGAAGATGGATTTCTTGAGAGGAGAAAAGAAACATCTGCTAAGTCATGGTCATTAAAGCACTTCACATCCTGTTTTCAAACTCACATCTATAAAAAATCTGCTATGCAAGAGCTAAGATATAAACCATAAAATAACACAAGGTCTTTCTCTGGCATCTCACCTCAGAACATTCAAAAGGAATGCTTAAATTGCTAGAGCAATTCCTGAAAATTGGGTAAAAACTTCCATGGAAAAGTTGGGATAGAATTCATGTGCACACATCCTTTCCCCAGATTTACATGCTAATTTCAGAGTTCCCTCCAAGACCCCCAGCAATGCTTCCAGGTAACATTAACTGTACCTGGGGAAAAAAAAACAAAACAAAACAAACAAAAAAACCCCACCAAAACAAAACAAAAACAATATTCAAGTCTGACTTACTCTCTTTTAAAAATCTACATTTTACCCTTCTTCCCTGGAAGGAGCAACAAGAAGCTCTAAGGTTCTGAAGCACATATTTATTTTACCATAGCTAAGAATTCACAGAATGTTAAGGGATTGGAAGGGACCTTAAAGATTTTTGAAGCATTGTTGAAGAGCAACAGAACACGAAACTTCATACAAAGGAGAAGTGTCAAAATGTGACATTTCAATAACGAGCAGCAAGCATGGCTTGTTACAAAGCTCAACACACAAAGGAGAAGAATTACAGACCAATTCCAGAACTGCAGCCTGGTCTCATACACCCTGAAAGGCTTTTCCCCCAAAGCTGGCTGTGACATGCCAGCACCACGGGGACAACAGAAGGAAGGGACACTCAGACCAGCAGAGCTGCTGTGTTTGGTCCTGGTGCCAAGAGCCTTTCACAGCTCATGCTTTGCCTGCAGAAACTCTCCAGGAGCAAATTGCCTCTCTCAGGCTCTTAAAACACACCTGTTAATGTGATGAAGGGAAGTCTTCCCCTAACTCCCAAAGGAAAACCATCCCCCTGCAGATCCTCTGGTTCTTGCCCTCTCTCCCCTTCCTCCCACATCACGTAGCAATAGCAGCTCATGAAAGCACAGTGGCTGCTCCTATCAGGAGGAGGAGTACTGGACATTTATCAATAAAAGTTCATAATGTGACCACATTGACAGTAACAGACTTCCACAATTAAAAAACCACACAGTGAAAGCATGTTCCAGCTTCCCCAGGAAGGAAAGGAGATCATGTAGGACAAGAGATTATTTCAAACTAAGTTATAACCGGGAAATTTCTCTGATATCACTGATATCTCTTCTCTAAAAACTGAGACTGAAAAAGTGAAGCTAAAGAGATATGGGGTAAGTAACAGCACTGCTTAAAAGATCAACCCAAAGATATTAATTAAATGAGATCAAAATCATGGGAGAGGGCTAAGGGAAAGGCCTATAATATACTAACTTCATCTCTGAAGCCTAAAAATGCTTTCTGTTCCAGAAAGACCAAAGAGGTTTGATTATTGCAAAACTTTTCCAGTTTCAGTTGTCTCTGCACAGGTCAGACACACAAACACACAGAAGAGGAAAAAAAAAGGCAAGATAAGTAAGATATGGGATATCAGTGACAATCACATACTCCAGGAGTGAAAAAGAATTACTACCCAGAGAAGAAAAACACCTCTAGACCATCTCTGAAATTGTGGTAAACAACTGGAAATTATATGAAGACACCTTTAAAAAACACAACAATTTGAAAATAGCCTAATCTATGAGGCAGGCTTTTGTAGTACAAAAAGACTCTCATTAACTATGCCCAGTAACAAGAACTATGAAGAATAAAATGCTACAATGGGAAGATGTGATTGCATGTGAACATTCATAAAACATCTCAGTTTGCAAAATCAGTTCTGTAATTTGGCTCATTTAAAACCATAATTTCCAAAGGGAGTTGTTCTGTCCAGCATTAAAGTCATGCACGGTCCAGGGCTATAACATGTTTATAATCCAGATGATGCTGTTGTGACTAAATCCTGCAACAGGCACCATGTGATAGCAGAGTTCTACTTAGTGGGAATCCAGTGAACACTGGATTTTAAGGGGTTTTCAGCTGAAATCCAGGCAATTTAGCTTTTTCTTGGAGCACGGGTGCCACAGCTGTAGGCCTCAGCTGTCACTTTGGAAAAAAGCACAGCCCAAGCCTGGAGAGCAACTTCTTCCACACCAAATACTGAAACAAAAGGAAAACCCCCAAAATAAACCTCCCCTAAAAAAATATTTCCAGAGGCAAAATCTCTCACTCTCTGCTTGCCAGCAGAGGTTGGTGCCCTAATTTCCAGGCTGCCATGATTTTTTTCTCCTGCTGCACTTCTGGCCACTGGCAAGTACAGTGCCCCAGCACCAAGTAAGGGACTGCACTGTCACCATAGCTGTGTCCTTCTCCTGACACTTACAGTTAAACCCTGTAGCCTCAAAAGGATCTAGAACCCCCAAGTTATTCTGGGTAAGTGTTTCAGCCACCAAAAAAAGAAATTCCACAGTAACACCACCCTGTGAACACATAGTTCTGACCTCTGAAGACAAAAGCTGTTGCAAATTCTTTCCGAGTCTTCTGCCTACACGAAGGCATCTGTCTGCTTCATCAGACATTACTGAGATCACATGGTTACCCTTAAAATTAACTTTACCATTTTTCATACGCATCCTCTGATGCCAGCAGCAGGAGGCTTTATTTTAATAAAATAGAGCACTTCAGGCTCTATTTTAATAATTTTTTCCATGTGCCACCTCTGTAGAAAAAGTCTAATCTTACTTTTATACAATAACTACTACTACTTGTGGTATTATGGCACCCATATCTGACTCATCCTGCATAAAAAAAAGGGCAAATTTCCCTCATTCAATAATTTCTGCATCAGCTCAGCTGCTTGCTCTTGAGGCAGCTCCTCTTTTAGAAAGATATGCAGTTTTGATCAAAGACTTCCACTAATGGAAAATCTATCATATTCCCTGAATGATGCATTCCAATAATAAAATACTTTGGCTTCTGAAAATGTGCATCATCTTTCCTGATCAAATTCTCTGACTTTCAGGCTCAGCCTCGGGATCTTGTTATGTTTTGTCTTCATGATAAATGAATCCCCAATACCAAGCATCTACTCTGTGTGGAGTAGATATGTCACCCCTTACGCTTTTCTTTGAGAAACAAAAGCAAACAGAAGAAAACAGGAGCAAAAAGAAAGCCCCCATATAAATTTGTTTAAGGTTGGCTCAATGTTTTTAGACAAAAGGAGAATAAGTCACATCTTGCATCATCTCCTAACCAAGAGTCAAGCACAGAAGTTCAGATTTAAAGGAAGTCAAAAGGGAGATTCTTTAGGGACTCATTCCTCCCACCAAAAAAAAAACCCAAAAAACCCAAAAAAACCCAAACAAAACCCCCAAACAAACAACAACAAACCCCAAAAAACAAAACAACAACAACAAAAAAGGATCTATATAGAAGACCTTTCTCCCATGTCCCCTCCCCTCTACGTGAAGATAGACCTATCAGAGCTGATTGAAGAAATTCTAAGCACATCCACCAAATTGGAAACACAGGGAAATCCTCACATCCAAGATAATATAGGAATTCTAGTGTTCCTTCAGAATTGTATCATGGATTTACAGTACTCTTAATTATGTAGAGTAGTAGTAAATAAGCATGGGGATTTCTATCCAAGTGAGATGAAGTGACCAAGGAAATGAACACACAACACCATTTTGCCAACACAACAGTAGTACTGATGCTTAAAACAAGATGAAAAAAGGTGGATATGAGGAATATCTGGAAAACATGTGAAAAAGGAAACATGTTGTGGTCTAATTCTGACTGTTATTCACCTCTTGGGAGCAGCAACACATTTAACAGAACATGGTAGCTCCAGCATCAGAACAACAAAGCACTAAGGTGGACTGAAAGCCACATACCTGACCAGCAAACTTCTCTGCTTCAGGATCTTCAGCACAGTGTTCACTACAACCACATAGAAAATAGCTCTACAAAAAGAGCAAATAGTCCCCTGCTAGCCCAGAATGAGAGGAAGCCCCAGTCTTGGGAAAAGCTGCACACAAAAACATTCCATCTGACATGGAAGAAATACTGAAAATCAAAAATGCTTCTCACTTTTAATGGTGGCCAACAGAGAGAAGTTAAGTTCACATGGATATTTCAAGTTAGTCTATGACTGACTTGATTTTGGGCATGACCACTGCAAAAACACATTGCTTTGGTCAAGCCAGACTTATCTCCTGATATTCTGTCTTCTGTTTGAGAAATACCCTGGCCCTCTTTGCTGCACACACTACTCAGTAGCAAAGCATTGGTAAGGGTTTCTTTTATTTGGACAGTAACAAAACAGCATCAGTACATGAATAAGCAATGATAAACAATGGAGTTTAACTCCAGCACCTAGATATCTCACATTCTAGCTTTCTTCATGTATACACACATTCCAGTAGTCTCAATGCATTTTTACAAGTTGGTAGCAGCTTAAGTTAACAATTTGCACACACAAACACACACACATAAACCTCAGCAGGATTTATTTTGTCTTAATCATCCCAGCAAAGAGAACCTGCAGTAACTGACATTTCCAGTAACCATGCACAGTTTGTATGAACAGTTAAGGCCAGATAAGAGGGGGAAAGGAATAAACACAGGGAGACACAAGGCAAACAAAGCCACCAGTTGAAGACAGGCTGTTGTCTCCCAGTTCTTCAGGTAAAAAGCTAAAGGTTGTTAAGAGGCAGTTGTCCATATCATCCTATGGAAAAGTCTCCTTGGCTAAAAACAGCTTCTAGAACTGCATTTGTAAAGCTAGACCAGATGGGAGGGAAAGGAAAAAATAGATAATGAAGAAAAACTCTAAGTGGCAGAGCATATTTAAGAGAATTAATATGTCCTTATCTGGGAAGTCTAGGCTTACCTAAGCTACCCTGGAGCAGGATGCACTTTTTGATGAAAGAGTTTCTGTTCAGGTCTGTCCTTTGAGAATTGTGGTAACTACATGGGCTTGGGGTCAACAAGAACAGAGATACTTAGATACATTTAGGACAGAGATACTGAAAATTCTTGCAGACTTACTAAGCAAGCCCAGATGGCAACAAGGTACTGTGATGTGGGGTTTGGTATGACAACAGGAGAATTACATAACTACCCCGGACAGTGAAAATCACTAAACCTCTCTCCACACGGACTGATTCAGGGAGAGACAAAGGCAAAATGAGCCCTTTAACTTTGGTAGAGTATTTCTCTGTATGCAATAATTGTTTTTTTCCACTTCAGCAGAATTACTAAGGTAACCAACGTGGTTAGGCAATGTGTCTTTATACAGACACACTTTGAAGGTCAACCTTAGCAAACACCGTGGTTGAAGCCATTCTAAGATATTAAACATAACTGGTCTAACAGAGCTGCAATTTATTATAAAGTAAAAATAAGGACACTTCAAGAGGTGAAATAATTAAATGTATAATCAAGTCTCAAGTATTGAATATTTAGTCAGGAAATGTACAAAGATATCTTTCTATTGACTTAACACAGAGGTTCAAGGAAGAAATCAGTTTGAATGCCCAGGCAGCCGTGGCTGACCACGTTGTGAATGTCAGCTCATTGACTCAAGTACTGAACTCTTGCCATTTTAAACCTAGGCAAGTCATTAGCCATGAAGAAAAGCTAAGATTATTAGTTAACTGCCTGTTCAGTTGCAGGTACAGCCATGGTATAATCTGATGAACCAAGCATAAATAAGTATTTTCTGCATTTTAGAGCTACACATGACATACAGAAACCCCAGACGTGCCAACATCATTGCAGAATTATGTAATTAAAATTTGCTAACATAAATTCCAAATAGAAAGCAGAAAAAAATATATTAAAAAAAAAAAAAAGTGTGTGAGGCTTTTGGGGAGTCCCAGGAGACTGGTAAGGGGTACAAGCACGTGACATTCCACAGCACTGAGGCAGGCTGGCTGCATGCCAGTGTCAGCCACAACTGCACCCTGCAAGAATTCGGCTGCAAATCTTTGCTTCCTTTCTTTCATATCTTTGCAAGGCAAAAGGCAAAGACAAAGTCTTTCAGCTGGAGTTCTTTCATCCAAGAACATTCTTCATCCAAGGCCAAAGGTTCACCACATCCTAAAAGGCCTTTGGATCTGCATGTTCAGTCATCTCCATCCGAACGTATTTCTTTGGGAGCATTATTCAGTCCTTGTGGCCGATCCTAAAAGAACACCAATAAAAACTATCTTCATTCCTTCAAATACAATCTTCAATGGCTTTATCTCTAGGACCCCTCTATGAGAGCATTGTGTTGAAGGTGAAAAATGGATGCAGAGAGATTTCAATTAAAACCATAGCACATTGAAACATTTTTCTCTGGTTTTGGGGGGTTTAGTTTTGGTCAAATCTCTAGCTAAATGTTCCCAAGGTGAAATAGGCTTTCTGGAAAACCACACATGTAAACACAATATTTTTGCCCTGTGCTGACAGCTCTTTAAAAAGACTACCCGTTAACTTTCCTGGGAAAATATTTCTAAGGGGATAAGAATTGTGATGTAAGATCCTATCAGTATATTACACAAGCACAAAGTACTTTGAATATAAAACTCTAGAATACAAGGAGATTCTGTATCCACTTAAATTGCTTTACTGGGGTAGGGAGAAGCAAAGTTTCCTCTGGGAGAAAACAAGACAGTTGTTTAATAGGGCATGATAATGCCATAGAACACAAAGCAAAAACCTCTGCAATTGTAGCTTCTGATTGTCTAAAAGAAAAAAGGTGTCAGCTAATCTTGGTTTCAAACACCATTCTTTAACCTGTCCATTGTTATTCCACATCATCTACCTCACTTATATTTCCTCCAAATTCTTTTCTTTTATATCTATGTGTGTGTCTATATATGTGTGTGTGTGTATATATATATTTATATATATATATATATGAAGTTTTCCAATCCTTTCTGTCCTCCTCTTAAAATATTTTCCCAGAGTCATCTATTCAACTCTTCTATTCTTCCTTCTGTCCAAATATCTTCTGTTGTTTTTCTCTTCAGGTAGCCTCTCCCTGCTACTCTTCTTTTCAGTTCCAAGAGACCCTTTAAGATTTTACCCTTGGCCTTCCTCTCTCCATCACTCACAATTCTGTTTTGGTCTCCAGAGTCTCTCTGCCCATTTGGGATCTCCTGACCCTTTTCAGCCTAATTCCCCACAGTCTCCTCCAGTTCTTTGCTTTATTATTTTTTATTCTTCACTTCTCTTCCAATCCCTCTTTCACCTAAAGCCATTGTAACTTCAGTTTTATTTCTTCTTTTTTAGATGTTACCAAGTTTCTGCTACTGCACCACCCTGCCAGACTCAGTCAGAAACTCTTTCTAGAATAAAGGACCAATTGTGCCTTGTTCTAACAGTATGAAAAGACCTAACTAGAGGGGAGTCAATCTTCAGCATATTTTAAAAAAATAAAACACCACAAAACCTTCTCCTTAAAAGCAGTGCTGTCAGTTATCACTATTTTTTTACAAGACTTGAAATAATTAATTTTATTACTACTGTACCTGTAGCTTCTGAAGGACTTTCAATACAAAAACTCACTCCAAAGCAAATTTTGAGTTTTGATGGTTACAAGAAAAGCATGAAACATGTTCCTGTCTTAGCTAAGTGAATCACAAGTGAGAAAAAGTATAATTCAACCCTAATATTTTAAAGTCTTCAATTTCCAAGGCAGCTGTGTAACTATTAGCATTCTGACTCACAGGGGCAGACACAAACCTGATCTGAATAGAAGAGCAGATTGTACAAAACTTTAAATCTTCCTGATTTTGAACTATTCTGAGTTAACATTGTTTGGTCAGAATATTAAAGGAAGGGAAGAAAAAAAAAAAAAGGAAAGCTGATCTCAAGCAGTGCCTGCTTGAATGCCATTAAAATGCCACTCATTACACTAAAGATGTAAAAACAGCCAGGAAGATTATCTCAGTAACTTCTAGACAATTTTGGATGGGAATGACCAGCAGTGACAACTGTTGGGTACTTTGCAGATTTCAAACCAGTAAGAAATTGGGAAAAAACACAAAATTCTGCATCAGTTTGTGATATTTGTTCCTATCAAAAATAATTTTGTCATCTCAAATTAGAAGCCATTTCCCCTGCAAAGGGAAATAGGTCAGATAGAGGATATTTATGATGATTACTTTTTCTTTGGATGGAATGTAATCAATACTCCTCATTATGTTAAAGCAAGATGATGGGGAGGGAAAAGATGCTGAGGTGAATTTAAAGGCACTGAAGGGTTTAGAAATCAAATCTTTTATAACATTTAACTTTTTGAAAGATGTTAACAAGCCATATTAGCTCAAACAGAAGCTTCCTATTGACTCTCTCTTCTGCCTTCAAGGCTCTACCAAAACAGATATCAGATTTTGAATCTGATAAAACTCAAAGGGGATTTGGTTTGCAGAAACAACTCCCTTTGTTTCAAGTTTATTAATTCTTTGGTGTCCTTTGTTCTTTAGCTTTTAATCTGTAAAATAGATTTCTGTGCACCAGATTCAATAAAAAACTTTTAGCTGAAAAGGGATAGTGATATAAGGTACCACATATCTTCCTGTAAAACCAAAAACCACAAGCTTGTTTTAACATAAAAAAAAAAAAGGTAAAAAGAGAAATTAGACTGTGTTAACAACAGGCTGAAGGAAGACCGATGGCAAAATGAGAAAGTAATTTTTTCACAACAAATTTCAGACATATCAGATCTTGGATCTAGTACAACATACAAGTGAGGATCATTTTTTGGATGTTGAGGATGTTCCTCAATTTATTCATAACCAGATCTAAGCTGTTGGTTTCTGTCCTGGCACTGACATTAAATAGTGCTTAGTTTTCCCCAGCTGACTCCTGAAAAACAATAAAATCAAAAGGTGCCAACACCAACCTTGGTGCTGGGTCACTGTTCTCCCTGCAGTGTACAAACACACTCTGAAATAACCATGAAGTACTTGGAAGCACTCACCAAACAATTTTCTCAGTGTTCCCCCCTCAGCACTGGAGGTGGCTGTGGGTCAAGCCAGTGCTAAGACAAATCTGAGCTTTACAGCTGCTGAAATACTTAAACCACACCAGATTTTAAAGCTGTGTCATAGCAGTGCAGTTATTGCTTGCCTGCCTGCCACAGGATCTGCTGATGGCAGTTGAAGTTCTTATTCATCAAGGGGCCCAAATAATTGAAGCAATCCATCTGCTCCATGCACTCCCCCTCTGCCCATCCTGTGATTATTTATTGCTGTGTGATATTTGCCAGTGATGTCATACCTGAGCAACTGGTGGCCTGCTGGAGCTCCTGAGAACTGTGCTGTGATGGAACAGAGATCACTAAAATATTCCACCTGTTCCAAGCTTTCCCTTTGCAAAAACCTGATGGGCCATGAGATTTGGCAGCGACTGTCATAACTGATCAGGCAGTTGCCAGACTCCTGCATATTTCCTGAAGGCTGTTGCTGTTTTTCATCAGGAATTCCAGATAATTGAAATAATTGACCTGCTCTAAGGCCCTGCTTTGACTCCAGCGTTTTCAGCATTGGGACATTTGCCTATTGTCATATTTGGTTAAGAGCAACAGAGGCTTTGATAACTCTTTCACAAGTTGTCACAGCACCACTGAGCAACCTTTTTTGCACAGTTTGTGCTACTGAACTGCCAGACACCCTTCTGCCCTTTGCCATCACCCCATGGCTCTCAAGTGCACATGCAACATCCATCCAAGTGTTAGAAAGGAGTAGGAAGAGGAAATGAAGGAAAGCATACAAGCAGTTCTGCAAGCAGGCTGATAATGGGAGTCCTCTTACTGCTCCCATGTGATGAGTAATTTAAACACTCCAGTGCTCTGTTGCTTAAATGAATTTCCATTAAGTTTTTTTTCAGTAGTTAAGGAGCCTACAAATGTTTTACAGAGGATCAGATACCCAAACTCACACTTTTCACCACTTACTATGTTGCTAAAGGACAGACTTGCCTGTTGATTGATACACAGATTTTTAGAATAGTCCAATTAACTGTACTAGTTATAAAAAGCTTTGATGTGTTCTTCTGCTGAGGGGTATAGATCTTCCTTGCAGTCAGATGATATTGCCCACTTTTATTTGAGAAGAACAAAAGTAGCACATTCCCTCACTAGATCACATCCCACGCCTGAATTTACTGTATTCATTCCGAGGACAGATGATCAATTGTGATCACTGCCCTGCTTAGAACCTGAGCAGGTCACAGACTGACTGACAGTGACTGTAGAAGTCTTTCCAACACTTTCATTAAGATCTTACATTTCTGCAGCTGTACTTTAAGGCATTCTATATTTTGCCCTGCACAAAATACAGACTTATATTTAAAAGACCACTTCTAAAGTATCATCCACTTCTAACAATGCTCAGCTTTTCTAAAGCCCAAGTTTTTCTTTATCTGTAGCCTTTTCTTTTCAGCTCTTTATCTTTAAACAGATAACACTGAAACAAATAAAGAGAAATGCTGTTTTTCAAGGGAAAAAGCTGCCAAATCCTATACAGATGTACAGCTAGTAATGATCTCAACAATATTACAGCTACAATTATCTACCCACTTAAATAAAATTTTGAGGTTTTTTAAGATTTGAATGGAAACAGAACCAATTCAATAAGTCAAAATGATCTGTTAAGAATAACAGTTTACAAGTAAACTATGTGATAGAAGGAATAATTTTTCCTTATCTTGCATCAAGCTTTTTAGAAAGTACTCATTGTTCCTTGAGTAAAAAGGCTTGATGTGTATTAGTTTAAAGATAAAGTCAAATCCTGACATCCAGAAGAAATTCAGGTTTCCATCAAAAATGAGAGTCAGTATATGCACAGAGGGACAAAAAGTCACAACAGTTCTGTGGCCCAGAGAGAAGCTGGGACCCTCAGGGGGTCCCTTCTAAACCTCAAGTTCTCATAGCAACACAGCACTTTTTTTTTTTTTTTTCCCATTGAGAAATACCTTAATTCAAAGAAGAAACTCACCTAGTTGTAATTTCAGATTTCAAATTTAGAGAGAACAGTTTCTGTAGGAAAACTGAATACTCTACTCCAGTGAATCTTTGTCAATCATCACTTACTTGAGGTAAAAAAAAAAAAGAGATGGCAGAAGGGACACTGCTATATTTATGAACACAACTGTGGGGTGAGAGAAATCCACCTTTTGATGAAATAGCTTTTTTTTTTTTTTTAACATACACTGGTGATGATTGATTGTAGAAAATTCAAAAGGGTGACTACAGATAATTGGCCCTGACTAACAAAAGCAAACAACATTGCAGCTTTTTGTCAGCAGTGGGATGTAATTATGCACCATTAATTAAACTGGCATGCCAATGAAAGGTCAAATAACACAACATAAAGGAAGAAGAAAGTAGTTCTATACTTTGAGGATGTTATTGCTTGAAAATGTTTGTGCTTATATAGCACTCTTGGAGTGGGAGGAAACCATCCTTCATTTAAATCAGGTGAAAATTTGGAGTCAGCTTCTGGTCTGGCTTAAATACAAGAACATGAAATAAAACAAAGTGATGGAACTAAGGAAGGTGTTGCAAACTTTAAGGTACCCACCTATCCTTTCATCCTGAAGTGGCACATCTGCTCAGGAATGGGGACATCACACAGAAGGCAGAACATTTTCACTTAGTAGGGGGTCAGTAACCTTGCAAACTCTAATTTAATTCAAAGCACACCTAATTTTCCTTATGGTTGCATATGTTTTTATTAAGATAATCTACTACTCTCAATGCTATTTTTATACCATGCCTTCTTCCAGTCACCAGTCTGCTTCCAGTGCCAACATTTCAGGAGGTAGATTTGCCATTTGTGATGCTGTGCATCACAAAACTTGATCCCACAATTAAGAAAAAGAACCAAAAATACCATCTTTGTTAGCAGTAACTTTTTTTTTCCCCGAGAAGTACTTTTTAGCTGTATTCTTCCCCATCCATCAAGTTGCTTTCCCCCAGTTGCTTTATTTGCAGAGACAAATTTAGCAGTAAATGATAAATGGCAGCAAGCTTTGTGTCTTTGTACATGTGTTCCAAATACCTTAGTAAATAAAAGACACAATAACTTATGATATCATCTCTGCATGCAATATATATGGCTTTTTCTGATTCTTTCAAATTTTCTTAATTGATTAGAAATAAATATGCAACCTTGAAGGCCAAAAGCTTCTGAAGTAAAAGGCACACAGTGTTCTAATGTTTATCACTAATGGAGTCCACTGTGTCTCTTTGCCAGGATCAAAGAGACTTGCAGTGATATTCCAATACTGCTGCTTCCTCTCCCAAAGCAGAATTGAGACTTGGCATCAGCTAAAGATGGGCAAGGTTGTGCCAAAGAACATTTCAGCGACGTGCCTTCTCCTTGGCAGGCTGGAGTTGGGTTAGGTGATCTACTGGAACAACAGAAGGGCAGGGGTGGTGCTGTTCAACAACACCAGCAAAAAGCAAAACCAAGCAAAAACCCCAACAAGACCCCTGCCTGTCACCCCTGTCTATCCATGCTCAGATACATTCCCCTGCCTTCCAAAAAGAACAGCAGATTCAGTTAAATATTGAAGTGATTGGATTGTCAACAAAGAACAGAAATGGACTGAATCAAAAATATTTTTGTTTCTCTTTACGGTTTAGTAGAGGAATCCTATTTTCAGCACTCCCATTTCCCTTGACATACTAAAAAGCCTGAATCTGTCTCCTTTCCTCATGTTATTTTAACTTTTCACATAATTACAGAGAAACTGCTAATGGTCATGCTGAGCACTTAAATCTAATTTATCAATAAGGCAAGTCACACTTCCAAGGTAAATTATGCAGGATACATATTTCAATACGGCATTATACCATCACATTTGGTAACTTAAAGGCAAGCATTTATTTGCATGAACATTTTTGAGAGAAGGTGAGGGAATCAGTTTAATGAGATTGTCTTTGAACAAACTAAGTGGAATAAGCATTAATAAAAATAACAAAGAATTGATGTTGAAACTGAAATTAAGTCAGAATAAGGTAAGTCCCAATTCCTGGAGTGTAACTTGATGCAAAATCTAAGCAGAAGGGAACTTGAAAACTAGGTTAACCTCTCTTTCACTTTGCATTTCTTTCTACATTGAAGTTGTGGGTTATTTTAAACCTGTGGTTCTGTCTAACTGCACATCTCCTCAAATGGTATATACCTCTTTCTTTTCAAGTCTCTCCAAGTTGCTAGAGAACACCTTTGATGCCATTCACTGTATCCAGCCTTGTGCTTAGGCAGCAAATGCTAGGTAATGGTTATCCTGAGTAGCTATAGCACCATTAACTTGTCTCAAATGCCCCATTTTTAGAGATTGTCCTTGTTAGGAGCAATTTTGAAAGAGTATAGAAGAGCTGAAAAGGGCTGAGTATTTTAGATTAGGCTATTATAGTAAAATTGAGTATCCCAATCAAGTTCTTTAGTATCTAAACTGATTTATCACATCTTAGCCCTCCTGTGTTAAAAGAGGTCTGAAAAAAGCATGCACCAGAAATTTTGTAGCATTTCATGTTAGACTTCCTTCATCCCCACAGGTCAGATTCTGATTTAGATTAAATTATCTACTAGAAAAATAAAAAATACCCTACCTTAATATTAGTATATCAGACTTGTGTCCAACCTCTCAGGCTCAATCTAGTAGACAGCAATTAGGAGACAATGGGAGTGATTTTGATAGAATCCCTGATTGTTTCTGAGGTAAGGAAGCAACACAGAAAAAGACATTTGGGGTATTCCTTCCAAGGCAACTCAACTGCCACAGCACCTCTTCCTCAGATACAAAGCCCAGGTTTCCTTCCAGCTTCTCCTCCAGCCAGTTCCACAAAAAGCAAGCAGGCATTTGGATGACTTCTGTGTGCCTTCCACCTCCCTGAAACCGTGACTCATAAGACGAAAATGACCTTGTTTCACTGTTAAAATTCTTGTCCTGTATTCAGTTATTCAGTGACCAAGTAAAGAGGTACCCACCACACATCATACATCATTAGAATATTTGAAAAAGCTTTCAAAACCAGGACACTCAGAACAAACTGCTGAAGAAAACCAGAGGTAAACAGAACCATACACAAATGTTACTAATGGACCTAAATAAAACATATAGCCCTCCTGATTGCCACCTAGACAAGACTAATACTAGTTTTTAAACCTAGAGCTCTCTCAGAAGCAGCAAGTTCTACTTCTTTCCATGAAAGTAAGGCTTTTATTCACATAAAGGTGGTCAGGGCCGTTCTCCTAATTAACAAGAAGAATGCTGTGTTTACACAGGCAAAATAGGGCTCTGGGCCAGGACTCATGTTTAATAAGACAAGAGTTCATGTAATAGAATTTAAGGGTTTCATATAATGTGATTAATTTGTTGTCAACATAAATCAAAATAGTTAATGTGGGTTCTGCTGCTGCAGTCAGAGACCCTCACCCTCCAGGGAAGCCCCTCTGCCTCCAAGGGTGCTCCAAGCTGATGAATCCTGGCACCCTCTGCACAGCCACTGCAGTCCCAGCCTTGGAGCATCTGTCCATAATGATGGGGCAGTGGGATGGATTTACTCCTTTACAATATTGAATTCCATGAAAGCCTTATTTAAATGTGAGGGAAGATGCAAATAGTTATTAGATAGCCTTAGAAGAACATGATTTGATGGTGCTTTTCATCATAATACTGCCGATGACTACTCCCTCAAGTCTCTTCAGAAGAGGCTAGGACTTTTCACATGCAGCCAAGCAGCCTTCAAGAGGTAATGCAAGACTAAACATTCTGTTTTTAAATCCTGCATAATGATATGTATTATGGAATCAGTTTTTGTTGTGTGTTTTTCAATTTAGCATGCATAATTTTCAGTTTTGCTAGTAATTCAGAAAGCTTTAATGCTTACTTAATTAGAGTTAGCTTGGTAATTCAGCCAATGAAAACTAAAGTGTTTAAGTTATATTAATTGTAAACAATGTTAACAGTTAATTTCCTGAATGATGGAGCAACATAAAAACAAACTTGAGTAACACTAGGATTAATTAATTGATTAGCTAGTTTCTGCTGAGAATTATATTCAATAAGAGTCTGTCAATACAAATTGCTATCAATTGCAACTTTATGAAGTGCCAAGAATAATGGGTTCAGGTGCATACTAGAACTAGTTGTCATGAATGCCAATTTACCACAGAGAAATGGATTGTTTATCACCTAATTTAATTTCAGACAGCTAACTCACTTGTAATAACTCATTTTAGCATTGAATTTTCAAGAACTTGAGTGTTGTTAAAAGCAGCAGCTTGCTGTAATAAGTTTGCAAATTTAAATTCTTCTGTAAATAATTTAAAGCAGACTGTAACTCAATTTTGCCATTGACTACTTGCAAAATATTTAGCAATTTTATTCACCATCCAGACACCCCTATTTTTCCCACCAGCAGCATGTTTCATTACAAATGCCTGCCTACTGCTGCAGGATTAGACTTGAGTCTGTGCTTTTAATAACACTGGGATGGATGCAGTGTTCTCTGTTGCTTCTGGCTGACTCAGCCAAAACACTCTGTGGAAGTACTTAATACACTTCAGCACATCTGGACAGTTTGATGTCCAGATGCTGAAGAAGAAAATGCAGAGAAGGTTTACAGCAGACTAAAAGGACACAGAAGTCCTCTGGTTTGGACCACAGGATGGGTTTAACTCATCCTCTGCTTCCTCCATCCTCTCTCTGAAGTCTTCTAGTGTATTTGATGGCAACTGGGAACAAGGAAAGTTAAGCAAAAAAGCAGCCTATTTGGAGCCTTTGAAAAATCATGCAAAACATCGATTTCTTAAAGACTCTGAGGAAGCTGTCAGCTAGAAACAATTTAATGCACTTATGAAAAGACCTTCCCCTTCCAGATTTTGAACAGTCACTGAACTTCAGTTACAATGCCTGAGTAAAAGCCTGCAGATGCACTACAATGAAAAAGTGAGATGGCATGATAATGTAAGAGCTTATGAATCTGCATAAAGCTTTACATCCAGGAACCATGTCAGTCCATGCCTACCACCATAAATATACATTCCTGCCAATCAATATCCTATCAGCCTTTTTTTCTTCACTTTGCAAACAAAGCATTGAAGGGAATTAATGTTCCAGCACACCCGCAATAGGTATCTGACAGAGCCCAGCACCTTGTACTCACAGCTCTCAAACACCACTGAGTGTAAAGGTTCCTCCCAGCTCCATGCACTTACTGCAGGTACCTCCCATGAGCATGCATTGTGCTTGTCAGTTGAGGCAGATCACTTTACATTTCAAAATAACTACTGTATTAACACTCTCTTGCAATCTGTGACTTCAAGGAAGATCAAGCACACTTGCAAACAAGCAGCAATAAACTAAAATATTTAGAAAGCCCTTTCAACTTTGCTTTAGCAACATAAATTATTTTAATAAAATAAAAAGTCCAACAGCAAAAGCTTTGAAATGCCATCTCAAAAATAGGTCAGACTCTTACTTCCTATCTTCTCTCTTACAGCATGAAAAGCTGTCTGTGCTTTGCTGCATGACTTTTCTCCTTATGGGAGCTTCCATAAATCATTTCTGTTAGCAAAAAGTAATCCATGGACTAAGCCTGTCCTAGAGCTACAGACTGAGCTTCCACTGGGAAGATGCTGCAGGCTGAACACAGATGTTGACCAACTGAGTTAAAAATTGAACAGCACAAAACCAGCACTACAGCAGCACCAATGTTTATTTGGTATCACTCAAAACCCCTCAGAAGTGAGGAAGTATTTTAACTTTAGCTTCAAGTCAGACATTTTACATGACATTTTACTTCAACTCAGAACTCTTCTTTTCTAGAAGTCTGATATTTCCCTCCCCAAGAACATGAAATGGATTTTCCAGATTCACAGCTACAGTGACTCAAAGAAGGAGGTAATCAGAGATTTAATTTAGTATCATTACCCAAGTTAACACCTCACAAATCTGTGCTGACATGAATCAAATGGTTATTCCCACCCGTCAGCAAGGGTTTGATAGCTGAAAGGCAGGGGGAAATACGGCACTTGACATTTTACTTCTAGCAGGAGGCTCAGTTAAGAGTTTATAAATTTATTATAAACACACAAAAGAGGTTGAAAGAAAATTATCTATATTCGGTAAATCAAGATAATAGTTTATTAGATTTAAAATGTACTTTCCACCCCCTCAGTATGCTGGGAACTTAGGAAAAACTACTCAATGCTTCAGTTTTGAAATTGTTTTGAAGAAATTTTTTTAAAGAAATACGTTCATACTTCATTAGGTAAACTGCTACAAAATTTGAACTACAAAAATTTGCAATTACAACTGAAGAAAAAAATGTTGTATTCAAGGCTGCAAGGCATTAGCACATGACTGAAAACCTATGAGTGGATCTTACTTTCAGTTCAGCACCAGAACTGACCGATCCAAGTAGGAGTATACATCAAAATACAGGCAGGTTATAACAAATTGTATTTGTGATGAAGTAACAGCTACTGTCTCTATTGCCATCCTATAACAACTGATCCTTGAGCACATGCAACCCATCACTTTAATCATTACACAGGAATAAAGTCCTTCTAATAAAGCTTTCAGATTATAAATAACATTGATCTGTGTGACGTTGTTATTTACCATTAATGGACACTATGTACAAGACAATGTTAAGGAAGATGTATGCATCACAATACAGCTGAAAGCAAGGTCCTACCTCAACACAGAATGCAAGCATTCTTAAGGGGGAACTGGGAAACAGTAGCAGATAAGTGCAGGGATGCTTTTACACAGCATTTGTAAAATAATGATCATTTGTGACCAGAACCTCACCAAGAACGAAGCATTACCAAAACCACACCAGTTTATGAACAACTCTCAGATTTCATCCTTTGGTACCAGTACTGGTACCACAAAGGAGACAGGAAATGGAGAATTGCAGTGCATTCAGAGAAGAGCTCCAGAACAAACTGTTCTGGAAATATGCTTTGAAGTGTCAAGAACTCTATTTGCTTTACTGAACAACTTTTAAAAGACTATTAAATCAAAATCTACAAGTACCAATAAAAGCTGAACACTCTGAGACTCTTAATGGATCAAGGCAAGACAACTTTAAGTGGCTCTTAAATTTATCACAGCCCAAGTTAAGGCATGATTTTAAACAGTATTAACCACTGGAAGAATAGATCCCCATCAAAAAGGGTCAATATGACTGAAGATGTGTAGAACTGAGATAATTCTGGTGCCTGTTCCTGTATCCTTCTTCCCCTCCTACCCAAAAAACCCACCACAAAACACATAAACAAAAAGCCCTAACAACAACAAAAACCAAAAAGCAAACAACTGTTACTTTACTGATACCTAAGTCCAAAATCAAATAAATTCCTGTTGGTATACAAACTTTCACACATTCAGAATTTACTGCAGTCTAAAGAGATTTAATGACTTCAGTGTTTATCTCTTACAGAAGTACATGCAGGAAAGCAAAAGTAAACATTCTTCTCCTGAAGTTTCCTATGGAACAATGAAAAATTCAGGACTAATTAGACATGGTCAAAGTACAGTTTTGTAACCTATTTTTACTACACTTTTAGAGAAAGACAAAGTTTTTGATTCTGAGTTGAAGGGCAATTCATGAACTACACATTACTTCAGTATAACTGGATTAAAGGCTTGGACATCACTCAGTGCAGAGATTATAAAAGCCATCCCCATCTTCTGTCTCCCAGGACAGCAGCTGAAGTCACAGGTCATTTTTCCACCAAATTTGTTGAGTTCAAGAACCCTTTTCTCTACAATAGCAGAGTCACAGTCATGGCAGAAAATGACAAGAGCACCCTACAGCCTCACATTCAGGTCACAGAAATGATTCTCTCACTGCTGGCTGATGACGGCTTGGAACACCCTTCTCTTCAGTGACTGAGGCACTGGACTACTGCACAAAGTACAAATGCATCAGCCCTGCCTCTGTTTTTTGAGAGCAGAAGCATGAACACAGCTCCAGGAGATCATTTTTAGATGTAAATCCTGATTTGACAGAACCAGCTTTCTGCCGTGTTTGAGGTACTTTGAAGAGGCATCCCTGTTTGGTATTCCCTGTTGGCTCTGCTCCACACATGGCTCTGGATTCAGTTCTGAGTCAGACATCTAAAAATGGATTACTACAGCAATAGGCATTACAATAGTACAGTCTTCTGGGAGAAATTTATACCAACACTTTATTTTGTGTTTTTAAATTGACAACATATTTCTGAATGAGTTCTAGTTAAGTCTTGTATTTTTAGGAAAAGCTGCAGTAATTACTGGGTTATATTTTATTGCCTCTCTTATGCTGAAAGCCTTATCTAGATGGAAAGGACCAATATAAATACTGTCACTTATGAGTAGGTCACTGAATAAGGAGAAAAAAAAAAAAACCACCCTGGGCTTGCTTCCAATTTTTCTCTGTCAGTTTTTCTGTGTATAAAGTGGGATGGATATCTACTAATACATAAGAAGCATTTCTAAACCTAAACATGAAATAAACATCATTTACTATGGAATGTTTTAAATAGCTACAAGGCTACTGAAATACTATATTTGCTTTTCCCCAAAGGTTCTCATCTGCATTGTACAGATTTTACTACTTAAATTATGCAAAGCTATCAATCAGCAAAAGCACATTCACACTTCAGGGAGCCTGACTTCATACCCCACAGACACTTCTCACTCTATAAAAATTACTCTTAGATAATACTGAAATAACCTCACTTTGTTAATTATGACACTTCAGACAATCTGGAGCGTTGCAGGCATTTCAAACACTTTTGAAGCCACACCCTTAGAACAGTGGTAACTTCACATTATAAGGAAGGAAACATGAACTGTAACGGTGTTAATTTTCTCTCAACATGCAAACACATCAATGGGATGTTTCAGATAGTATTCATACAACAGGAATATTTGTTCCACTCCACAGAATATCTTTTATTTCTTCCAAATTGCTATTCTGAATCTGAATCTGTCACCTGTAGAAATACCTATGACTCCAAGTACTGCTGAAGAAAAGTTACACGTCTTTTCAAACACAATGTCTGTTTAAACAGTATTGCAATTTATGTGAAAACTTTCACGTATTCATTTTTATAAGAAACCTTTATTTCTACAGAAGACCCTACAGATTGTTTTTATGCAAACAGATTGAAAAAACTTACAAAAGAAAGTTGAGTTTTCTCCTCAGAGACAGTTACAAAGTCTTATGAACTTCAAGAGATTTGAGAATGCTAGAAGTATTGATATTCTTCCCCCTTTATCCCACTTAAGTGTGAGATTCCTAGCAAATAAGTTTTAAAGCACTACATGCAGAAATCAGCATTGACTGTTTTCTGAATTGGTATGCACCAATTCTGCTTTTTAATCTAGAGTTTGAACACAAAATCTTAAACTGAGAGTTACATTGTCACATGAGAAATAAGGAGGGCTGCAGTATATTTTTTCCTATGAATGAGCCTTCACTGTGTTTTAAGATGAAGGGATGCCTCACTTCTGCACAAAGCAGCACAACCTGGTTTGTGTCCACCTTTTTCAAGCTGCCAGCTCTCTGTACCCACAGACTTCATCCATATTACACCTCACCTGTGTGCAGGTTCCCAGCACTGGAACAAGCTGTTCCACAGCCTTCTTGGGATCCATCCCCTCCAACATGCACCACTTTCCTTACTCTCCCATCTTACACACATTTTGTGGTCACATGGGAACACTTTGCATAAAGGGCAGGTACACTGAGGTTCCCCTTTCTGCTGCTTGCCAACAGTTGTCTCTTTTTTTTTGTTCCTGCAGCTCCTGCAGTGGGCAGGATTTGGATTAAGTCACAGCTTTTACCCACTCCATTCATCACCATTTCACAACTTTCCACCCTTTTTCTTATGGTGGGTAAATTGAAAAGTTTTTATTTATCCAATACTCTCAGTTTAAGAGACTGGGATGATTTAAACTCTGGTATCAATCAGCTACATCCTGTTGAACCAATGAAACATGGAAGAGAAAGATCTAGATCTCCACTCAATGTGGGAAGCCTCATTCCCTTTCCATAGATCATTTCCAAGGCCCCCCTATCACAGGGTCAGTGATGCATGCTAGGCTTTACAAGAGCAAAGGACTTTTAGATACTTTTATAGAACAATTGTTTTATTTTTAGCCTTTTTAAAAAGACAAAGCTGGCACTGTTTGAGTCACTGTGGAAATGACCAGAGGTGAACCAAACTGCCTTTCCTTAATTCCCATGAGTATTGCATTAGTCCTTATAAAAATAAATACTACTCTGACTGTTCACTAAAGCCATCAATTTCAAAGATTTCCTCCATCTTAAAACTTACTTTAGAATGATCATTTTAATATTATATTCTGTGACAGAAGAGCTTATATAGGAGTGTAACATAAGAGTTCATTTGGCCCTACGTCTCTGATAATGGGCACTTTATGAAATATGAACTTCCTTATCTGTGATATATTATCTTTTCCTTGAAATATGGCTAATTACTGTCATTCATTAGAGATGAGACATTTAAGTATCATTTCTTGTGTCACATTGACTTCAAGTTGCTTATGATTGCATTAAATTAGTGACAGGGAATTTCTGAATACAAATTTTAAAAGATTCACTATGTACTTCATAATTATTACTGAGCTGTCTTAACTGACATTTCCAGCTATGGAACAAGGGGTACCAATACCAACACTTAGTAACTTCATTGTCACATTCATTGTGGATTAAAATATTTTTAGGAGTAGATCAGTATCTGCATTAGGAGCATCAGGCCATAGACAGAGGACACTTTCTCAGTTTGTAGGTTCAAGTATTTGTATACAACGAATTGGATTCACTTGGAATCACTTTCCAAGACAGCCACTCCCCCAATTTCAAAAACTGTTTTATATCACATATTCAATGGTTGTCTCCTGAAAAACAGATACATCAAGGACACAAGTAGTTCTGTTTGTAAATTCTGCCACATTGCAACAGACTATAAAATTGTTTGTTCTGAATTTTACTTCAAAGGATGGGACTTCATGTGAACAGGCTTGAAAGTCTAGGACATGCACGACATTATTTACAACTACAAGTTAACATATCATAAAGATTGTCATTGAATATGGTTTATCTGTTGGAAGAGTTGAAATGAAGAGATGGTGAATAGAAGGATATTGCTAAACTAGAGCTCAAACTTAATACTGCTCAAGGGTTTGGCTCATTCCCAGTCTTTTTGATTGATGTATGACTACAGAAGGTTCATTCCGACCTAAATTATCTATGATTCTATTGTGCATGATGAATGCTCTTTTCTAAAGATTAGATTTACTGCCTAATTCAAATTCAGTAAGTGAAAATATTAAATTTCAGCCTAACATGAGCTTTCCTAACAAGGATCAGTTCCTTGGTCCTATTAATGTGAAGTCTCTAAAACAGCTGATGAGAAGATGATCTCTAGTGCTGTAAACACTCAGCTAACAAATAGCTGCATCTGTCTGTCAGAAATGCTCACCTTGTAACAAAATTAATGATCATAATGCTAGAATAGAATGGTGCTTGGAGAAGATCTGTCTACTAGAGAAAAGCTGGTTACTTAAAGATGGACAAAGACAGGTGAGCAGGGGGAAGCATGTGGAAGACCCTACAATTACACAGATGTACCAAGCAATGATCAATTATAACCCATTGTAGAGAAGAGCTTTTGAATTTCTCCTTCAGTCCCAGCTCTCATTAACCACTTCTGAATAATGCTTTCTCCTCAAGCACTTCTGAATAATGCTTTCTGACTTTCCCAGCTGATTTAAAATTGTTGCCCCACATAATGAGTTGATTGCACTACTTTTACCTCTTAATGGGGGCTTCAGTTCTATGATACACTTGGATATTTTGAGTCCTTTGAAAAACTGTCTGAAACAGAGTAATAGAGCACACCTCAGCAGCAAGGGCTATTACAGAGATTGCTGCAAAAACACTGGCTCTACCCTTTGCTTTCTGTGCTGGCTTTCTAAAGAATATAAATTCAAGGTTTTAGACCTTATCCTCAAGATACTCAGTGGCTAAGATAGCATATCTAAAACACTGCCTAAAATCTGTAATCAAACCTTTACCTGTTTTTTTCTTTTCCTCATCTTGCACTGTAGAACTTTTTGGAACAAAGCCAATGCCAAGTATTACAAGATATATAAGTTTTTTGGATTAGGTCAGTAATGTTACTGAAATATTAGCTGGTTGGCAGACTTTCACAACCCCCCCTTATCCTTTATAAGAAATCCTAGACAAGTTGCTCTGACTTTGTCCTCTCACATAAATTCAAGCCCAAATGTATGTATGAAAAAAAAAAAAAAAAACAAAACCAAAAAACAAAACCAACCCAAAGCATGACATCACACAGTAAATGCACTGGATTTCTGCCATTTCCAG
>WEIU01003342.1:85263-115701 GCA_013389925.1 Aegithalos caudatus | reverse complement strand
AAAAAAAAACAAAACCAAAAAACAAAACCAACCCAAAGCATGACATCACACAGTAAATGCACTGGATTTCTGCCATTTCCAGTTGTGGATGCCAATGGCTGTATGTAGTGCATGTGTACCTACACTGAGTATTTATTTCAGTTCTTACTTCCTTTTCACCTTGAGCTGTTACATCTTCACAGAACTAAAAGTCTCTAAGAAGACAGATACCTGTGCTGGTTTATTTAAATTTCTTCAGGTATTTATTTTGCAAAATACTTGCAAAGTGGTTATAAACTGTTGCTATATCAAAGCATGCAGCACATTGCAGTCTTTTCAATGAATATTGTCCATGAAAGTATCCTAATAGAATAAAAAGAGATGCACTAACTATTCTGGAGAAAAAGAAAATTATATATTCAGATTTTGGCGCTTCTTCTACCATTTAATTACAGCAGGAAATGAGAAAACTAAAACATTTATTCAATTTTTTTAAAAAGTGTATTTCTGCAGTTACTCTGTATTTAGCCATACACACAAACCCACTATTCCTCAACAAACCATCCAAGTAAGAATATTTCACTACTTTCCTTTGAGTGGTACACTGGCAGATCCATAATGTGCTGCATTAGGACCTGGTGTAGGTAAAGTGCAACAAGTGAGTGATGGGAGAAGGTAATTCAAATAACATTCATGATCAATGCCTGAAGGTACAGAGTTGGTTGGAGATTATTTTTTATGTTTACCTGACTTTATTTATAGGAAAGCCATAATATTTTCTTTCTTTTTTGAATATATATATATATATATATATACTCACATATATATATAATTTCAAAGTTTTCTTCATGAAAAATAAATGACCAAGAAAGACATTTTATAGCATCCATATATACCCAGAGGGAAATGATCTCACTGGAATTCATTGCCAAAGTCATGTCAGTGACTCTTGGTATATTTAGTGGTGATCTTAAAGACTGTCCTGCATTTGTGTGCTTGGTGTTGTAAAACATAAATTATGTTTGTGAGTCATTGGATAATGCGCTTTTCTGCACATAAAATGACATTTAAACATGTACAGAAGGGTATATTTTATTCCTTCTGATTCCCACAACTTGAAATTTTTCTCAATATAAAATAAATTGCTTGCCTACTTTTCCAACAGGCCAGTGACTTTTCTTTCAATAATGAATAAGTTGTTTATAGAAAAGAATAACTGTTTATTAACTCCAGCTGGTTCAATATTTGTACATCATTTTTAAAGTCCTAAACAGTTGAGACAAGAAGCTGACAGCAAGTACCTCTATCAACTTCCTAGTCTCTTACTGAAAGCTGGATAATAAAGATAAGAAAAAGATCATTTTGCCAAGGATATAATACAAGGAATGGCACTCAGAAAGACAAAATTCTACTTTTAAAAAAATTCTAATAAGATTAATATATATCAAAGATGAAAAAAGGGAAAAATCAATTTCTTACATATCTGTTAAAAACTTTACTGCTTCACACTAATGAACAATAATGTTTTACAGTCTTTGTTATAGGAAGCTCTAACAGATTTGTAAAGCACACCACATTTATATCTGGAAGTGATCACATATCACAAACACTGCTGATTTTTTAAAGGAGATAGCCCTGATACAAACTCACTCTTCTCCCCAACTTCACTGCAGTCTAAAGTACCTTTTTAACTTCTACTTTACTGCAGTGCTTAGTTTATTGCAGTGTACCATTCATAATCTTTTGATTTTCAGAAGAAATTGCCTGAAGGAGAAGATTCCTTCAGTACCATTAAAGAACCATTCCATTGGGCTGTAAATCCTGGTTGAGCCCACTCCTTTTTCAATTCCAATATTTTGTTGTTTTTCCTGTTATGAAAAGATAATTCTTCAGATTATTACCAAAAATGTTTCTAGCTCTGCTTTGCTAAAGCCAATGAATGGAATCCACACCCTGTAACTCACATAACCAGCCTCATGGTTTACTTGAAAATTTGAGTTACTCACACTGAAGTGATCCAGTCTGCCTGTAAGCACTCACACCTTCCTGAACAATTAGAGGAAAACCAGAAACTGCCTCTCACAATATTCAGGGGGGCAAATGAGATGACTTTTCTTCAGCACAGGAATGACATGGACCTGTTAGAGTGGATCCAGAGGAGGGCCACCAAAATTCCCAGAGAGAAGGAGCACCTCTGCTGTGAGAGTTGTGGTTGTTCAGTCTGGAGAAGAAAAGGCTCTGGGGAAAAGAGCTGGTAAGAAACATGGGGGCAAGCTTTTAAATAGGGCACAAAGTGACAGAGAGCAGAACAGTGGGGGCTCATAGTCTACCTAAAAAGTAACAGGTTTCATCCTTTTTCCTGAAATTGAGATACCAGAAATTGAAGAGTGATGATCTCCAACACGCAGCAGACAGAACCAAGTAGGAAAGTGTCTGCTGGGTTGAATAGTCATGGAAAACACATTGGATGTGCTGGATGGATGGCTCTCTGAAGTTTGGGTGAGGTTTGAATCATCCAGGACAGGGGCATTGCCTTCTATGCAGATAATTCATATTCACTTCAGGCACAAATCCAGTTTGTTAGATGGGTTAGAATGATAAAAACTTCAGTGAAAACTGGCATAACTCACATGATTTCCTGACATGCAGGTTGCCAAGTTTTGTGAAGAAAATCCCAGGCAGTGCAGTTGTGTCTGCTGCAGTTTCAATGGTCTTGTTGGAAGGTAGGACTGAATCTTGAGCAGAGAGCCAGAAACAAGCATGAAGGTCTCTGAAGCAGAGCTAAGGACTACACATTGCTACATATCAAACACCCTCCAGTACCTAGTTCTGCCTAGAAACATGGGAAATGGCTGATGAAAAGCTCTACTTTCTGTACCTATTTCTTCTCCTCATTCCTTTTAAAGACAGATATGTCCTGGTCTAAGATAAGAAATAATTTCTGACCTAAAACCAGAAGAGGTACTAAGGAAATACACATAACTACAAAGAGCAGCCAGTCAGAGAATGGCATGTGCAAATCAGGCGTACAGAATGGTCAAGAGAAATATTCCCATCCATGTGCTGTTTAGTTATTCTAATAGCATAACTATTTACATGCTTTGGGTATGTTCAGTTTAAATAATCCTGGAAGTATCTCATTGTCATAGGTTTCATATCCAAAGGCATGATTTCCATGACCAAGCCCTGTCAAGGAGAATCCTAAGAGTACTTATAAATATAGGCACATAAATATTGCTTTGCCTTTGCTGAATTTTCTACCTATTTTATGAAATAAGATGTTGCAAAAATTGAATTTATTAAAAGGTACAGTGCCATTATTAATAACATTTACAGATACATATAAACACTTCTGCTTGAAAACAATCAGAATAATTACTTTGATACTCTGGATTTGCAATTATGCATAATACATTGATTTAAGAGTTCTATTCACAGCATGCCAATACCACTGAAACACCTTCACTTCGCTGGTTAGCCAAAATTCCCCCAATTGAGCATGAAATTTCTTTGCAATTTCGTTCAACACAAATCATATATCTCTATCCAAACAATTTCTGTTGTCATCTGATTATGTGCCAAATGCATTTGTGAAGTGGAAAGATACATTTTTATCAAAAAAACCTACACAAAATCAGGTTCTCAGAAGTAATTGTGAATTTACAGATGCTACAGCTCACAAGGTAATAAGCAAAAGTTCACTCTCTTGTTAGGGTGAAATATTAGGACATCAACCTCCATCTAGACAAACCTCCTATACATCATGTCATACATCATACATTGACACAACACAGCCCATGAGGACAGAAACAGAGAAGCAGAGAAAAGAACATAGGGATTTAAAAATATCTTTTGCACATTTAGAGCCTGGGTACACTTTAGAACTGATAATGAATTTTTAAAAACTAAGTTAAGGACTCAAGCAAAACATCAACAGGTTTTGAGGTGTTCGTGTATATTTTAGGAATAAACACGCACACACAAATATGGTCTGCTTGAAAAAAAATGTGGCTTACTCCAGGCAGCATTTCTCAGATTATTTTTAGCTTTCCCATATGCCAGAGAAGAAAAAATACTACTCAGAAATCTTAAAATATTGCCAATGTAATTCTGTGCAACAAATTGAACATCTATACATTTTACATTGATTTAGTATACACAACACACACAAAAATTATAGCTGTGACCAGTATGCACGAGCAGCTAGGTGAGGTATTTGCTCTGAATCATAGGCTCAGAACACTCACACATTTCTAGACATACATTTTAAGTGAAGCAACAAAAACCTTATGAAAATGTAAAGATATTTAACTGGACAGAGCAACCCTGTTGTGTACAACCACTGAATGAGGAGCAAAATAGTGTGAAATCCAAACATCTCATTTCTTATAAGGAAGGAGGTGGTGCAAACCAAACAATGCCACTTTGGGGTAAATGATTTTCTCTAGTGGAAGAAGCACCAGATGTGAATTTTGGTGAAAGAACATCCCTTGTACATAATATCAAAAAAACACACACACAATGTGAAGTGATCATTTACAAAGAAATGAAGAAAAAATATGGAAAGTAGGGTTCAACATAAAGTGACTCAATAGCTCAGGAGGAAGTTTTCTGGATGAACAGTACTGAGGGAGTGGGCAGAGAAGGCAAAAAGCTATCAAAGGGTAGCACAAGGTAATAGAGTTCTTCAGGCAGTGGACAGCAAATTTAACATGATCTTTGTGCAATACAGAAAAGCAGAAAACGTGATCCAATACAGATTCTCCTCTTGAGTGTCAGGTGTGACATCTGACTACATTTCACTGAGATCAAGTAGTCTAGGATGCATGGATTTTGAAAGACTATAAAAATGGCAATGCACTTGTTAAGACAAAAAAAATAATTACTTCAAGGAGAATACTGAAGCTGTTCCAAAAAGAATGGTGATCATGTTTGGCAGACCTACAGTCAGGGAGAGGCTGGGGTCAGAGATGACTTAACAGTTTCTGATCTTGCAAGAAAACTGAGGATGTAAGTCAATGAATAAAACAGCAAAAGTGAAAAGAAGGGTCATAAATATTCAGTAACAGAAAACTAACATTGCAGTGAAGGTAATTAAGGTGTTCAAACAACAGAAATGGAACATTTTCAGAGAGGCTGAAGAAGGAAGAGCTAGGGAGCAATCAGAATAATAATAAAGACAGAGCTGAAAGGAGGTATCTAATGCAGCTATGGTACATGGTACCTGAGAAATGTTTGTCCATCCTGCTCTAAAAAGCTTCCAATAAAAGAAATTCCATCACCTCCCCAGGCAATTGCTTTCAGTGATTCAACTTTATTGTGAGAAGCTTTTCCTGATACCTTCTTAAACTTTCCCTACTACAATTTAGGTCCATTACACGTTTGCCACCTGCAGTGCATGCAAGGAAGATTTTGCCCTCCTGATTGCTGTTAACCTTTTGCATATCTGCAAGTTATTTAAACTCCTTGAAACAGACTACTCCAATTTCCTTGACTTTTCATTGTAGTTATATTTTCTAAGTCTCTGATTGCTCACATTGTTCTCATCCAGATTCTCTCTCCTCTGGTCCCCCTTGAGATACAGTGAGCAGCTCAAGACTATGACATGATTTTTCAGCAAAAAAGTGCAAATATAATGGCCTTTGATAGTTCCTGTTGCCAAATACATATTGCTTTTATGGTCACTGGAAACAAGGTGACCATTCAAAGGAAAATTTCACCACTATCTCAAATAAATTATTACTTTTTCACAAGGGCAGTGAAACTATGCTCTGATGCTGAGACTAATATTAGGAACTGAGCATATCAAGAGCAAAGCTGATCATCTGTACCAAGGAGTTGAGAAGAGCCTGTTCCTTGGCATTAGACATTATGTCATCAACACAATGCAGGGGCAATGCTAATGAAGCATGCAACTAGGTTAATTTTGATCAAAATAAGGTAGGCTGCTTTTTAAAAGTTTACTCACTGACTTAGTCAAATTATATAAGAAAATGACCTCACCTTAACTAGATTTATTTGTAAACCAAGCTAACAAGTCTCTTTATAGGCCAGAGAAGCCAGCAGCACAACTTATAAATATATACTATAATTATTTAAACTCCACAAATATCGTCCACAGGATTTTAATGTGTTTTGATAAGTCACTAAATTCCAGCAGCCATTCTTTGTATAAAATGATAGCTGCTTGTGTCAGTGCACACCTTCCAATTACTTACTCAAATAAATGACAAATAATGGCCAATATTTGCTTCATACTTATCAAAAGTGCTTGAAATCCAAAACTTATTTAATGCATCGTAAATATTACTCACTAGAGAATATTATTTGCTAGAGAAACAAATATAGATTTTATTTGAAATTCAAAATTTCTGACATCATTTTACCTTGTCAGAAGCAGAGGATGGTCTAATATCTACAACTCTAGGGGAAATGCAGTAATTTAATGGGAAAATGAAAGATCTACTGTGTGCTTTTTTGCAGAAATAATTATGAAATAACACTGATTTGAAAAAAAAATAAATCCAAGTATTACCACAAATATATCAACTGGATGATCATCACAGCAGTAAATCAGTAAACCAGAATTGGTTCTTCTGCAGGCAATAACACACCTGTCACCACTCCAGCAGATGCAGCACAGTAGATGCTGCTGTTCAGAGTCTTAGCATGACCAGACATGAAGCATTTACAGCAGTGTCTACCTTATCTTACCTAAAGAAATAATCTGTCCCCATTTCCAAAAAATAAAAACAACATAAAAACCAAACCCAGAAATCAGGAAAAGAGGAAAAAAATTATTTTACTTCTCAATTAATATATGGATTAACTGAAATGACTGTCAGCAGTACTGTAGAAGAAACTCTTCAAAAGCGATTCAAATTTTAAAGAAAAAAAAATTGCCTAAAGGAGGTTTAGAATATGAACATAGCCTAAATGATTTAGCCTTTGGTATATACCGAGAAGTAAAAAGCAACCAAGTCTGGAAATGGCTCAGATGTCTGGAAAAAAGAAATGAAAGGAATAAAAAACATTTTAACACTGAGGGCACTGAGTGCCAGGAAGCTCAGCAATGAGTATCTATTGATCTATGATGCTACTTGGAGTTTTTTTATGATTCTTATACTGAAAAAAATTATGGTGGCATCACAAAATAGCTAATGTTCTCAAACTCTCTGGACAGGGTGTTTCTGCTGTTTTCTGGCTCTGCCCTTAACAGCCTGTGCTGTGCTCTACTGCTGAAAAGGGGAATTCTCTCTCCTTTTCCCTTCCCCTGGGTCACCAGTGACTTCACCAGAGCTGCACTGGACTGTTCCCTCTTGGCATCCAGAGGGTCACTGCCTTCCAGATTTCCCTTCCCCTCCTCCAGCACAGTAACTTGGGATTGCTCTTGTTCTCCCCAGGAGGGAGTGAGGGGTGTCCTGCCTCCAGCCTCACCTTCCTTGTAAAGGCTCACCCAGACTTCATCACTTCCAAGCAGTGCAATGGAAATCATTACAGAAGTAGATGAAGATGCAGATTAGGACTAGCATGGGTTAAATATCATTAATATCACAACAGGAGTGGGTATTGCTTGGTCCATGTAGAATTGGGACACTGGCATCAGCATCATTAGCAAGGCAGTGGTTGGTGTGATACAGGTGAGAAGGAGGGCAAGGAGAAAACTAAGTCTGCTTTGTTTTGTGTTAAGTTTAAACTGATAATAAAAGATTAAAGAGTTGTTATAAGGCCAACATGGCAGAATGGATAAGATGAGATTTGTTCATGTAAAAGGTGGCCTGAGGAGGTAAAAACTGATAAATAATGTTGTTTAAATGGGTAAGAACAAAGGCTATTGCCAATGCCTAAAACCCCACTCAGACAGCAAGTAAGGGGAGGGATATGATGCAGATTAAAGTTTTGTGAAGGGGTTAATATTGAGATACTGTCATTTTGTTGGCAAAACATTAAGAAAAATAGACTGATTGACAGAGACTCCAAAATAACTGAGGTTCAACTCTCCTCTGTAGTGTTTACAAGATTTTATTTTAATCTGTTGCAAATTGCTGCTAACTGAAAATAGACCCAAATATTATCAGTTGTATTGTAAGTATCTAAACTAGGCAACCATACTAAGTACAGTATTTATACTCTTGGGGTTTCCTGAACACTGGGTAATAAGTGCCTTACTACTGCAGACTAAACCTCTACAGTGAAACAGCTGCTATGGATATTTACAAATAAATGTAAAATATAGCTGCTAACCAAACATCCAGCATCCTGGCATTCCCACATGCAGTCTCATGAACACTGCCACGTAGCAGAGCATCAGCATTAATGCAGAACACCAGCTGTGCAAAACCACCAGCACATGAGGAAGGTGACATTAATGAAGAGCAGCTTCACTGTGCAGCTGAATGGGAAGCTTGCAGCAATGTCTGGAAGAGTTCAGTGACATTACACAGTGCCCAAAGGGCCCAGGGATCAATGTGGTGTCACTGGAAGTGTCAGAGTTATTACAACGTCAATAAAAGTATAACAACAATGTCCAAAGTATCAGCCAGTAACACACAACGTCAATAAAAGTGTGAGGAGAGGGAATGCAATGCACCATCATCAAAATTGGAACCCCTGGTATATCAGGGCAAGATCTTTGCAATGCCAGCATAACATTTTGAAGTTACCATATATCCTCATTTTTTCACAAAAGATCTCCAGCTTTAAGCCTCCCAATGGGCATCAGATATGACAAAATATTAAAGTTGTTTAATGACTCTAAATTAATACAACAAAATGAAGCTTACAGCTATTGCATACTATTCTGCTCTTAAGCATTGCATGCTGGAAATGTGTGACCTGGATTCCCCTCAGTCCAAAAGAACAGAATATGAAGAGCAGAACAGCAACCAAAACTTTTAGTGTCCCTTCACAAAGAAGCTTAATATAGCTCCTTTATTTTTACAGAATATATACCAAAGGACAATCAATACTTGAATCACATTCATTTATTCCTCAGCACAATGGTTATTTTGGATATAGATCAGTATATTGTAATTCTGAGGAAATCTTGAATGGACTTCATTCTGTGTATAGCTATGTATTAATTAGGAAAAAAACACTATGGATGCTGAATTCTAAACAATTGTTAGAAAATGCTTGGCTAGGAAAAAAAGAAGGTAATAAAAACTGTAAAATATAATTAAAATATTTTAGGATCTACCTCTTTTCAGGCTAAATAAAAGACATGAGAAAGAAAATGTAGCAATTAACTTGTGATGTTTACTTCTAAAGTTTAATTAAATAATCAGTATGTACAAAATTAGAGTTTGGATGCCTCATATTCCACTCGCTGCCTCCATTTGGAAAAAAAACAGAAAAAGATATTTTCAGATACCAGTGCAGAGAAAATGAAATCACATTGTAAAAAAAAAAATAACTTTTAACTGCAGTGTAATGTGCCCTCAGCTTGGGGAGCTAGAGAGGTGTTCTGTTCCACGATATGAGGAGACAGAAGTGGTTTTGGTGAAGAATGCAAGGGGTCTAACATTATGTCAGAAAATAACACTGCTACTTCAAAGACATTTTAAGAAGTCATTTTTACTCACCATCTATTCCAGATATTTAGATTGTGACAGTGAGAACAATTGGGATGACTTTCTGTACAGCAGCAGGACAGAGCACCTCACTTTGGTAAGTACTCAAGAGCTGAAACTTTTTCTTTCTGCTATGCTTTTGTTTTTCACATTGCTCATTTTCCATGTACCTTGGAGGTTTAATAGATTGCATTTAATCTTCCATTGAGGTTGGTTATTGAGAAAAGTAAGAGAAGCTTTGAATTTTAGAATTGGCAGCAATGAAGAGTACAATCTTGAAAGATTTCAGAGCTAGCACACCTCACTCCCAGGCCCCACCATAAAGAGGGTGAAGCAATAACTGTAAACACAATACAGTAAATAAAGTTTAAGGAGTAGAGGATCATCTCCCAAAAGCTGAACCTAGATTAGATATTCATTATTATCCACATATTGTAATTTTCCCTCAATTTTCAGGTGAAACTTCTAGAATCCATTTCATGCATTATTACACCATTCCAATATCATACTGCTTTGTAAATTACTATTTCTTTTCCAATGTACTGCACTTGCAATCAAAGAATGCAGTAATGTAGCCACCTCCTACAAACAAACCATGCAGTACAGTCTGCATGCTTTAAACCTCTGTGTGTAAAACAACACTGAATTTTTGCTCTAAGGTGCTTGAGTTAGTTTGTTTGTTGTCATCTCTGTTAATTAAGATAGATGTTAACTAGATGGCACTGTGTACTTGAAGGACCGAGCAGGACATTTGCTGCCTCCTTAATGCTCAAGTCCTGCATTCCTTCAGCTCACATCCATCACGAGAGGACTGCCAGGTGAGCTGACTGTCACCCCAGCCCAGGCTAATAGATTCTCCAGTGGCTTTTGGTACAGCTTATGTCACGAGATTAAAACTCTGCGCCTTGGAAATGACAAAACACATGTAGCTGAGACTCGTCAGCTCCAGGCAATCAGATGCTGCCTGGTTTCAGAAGCAGATGCAGGTGAGACTGGCAATGTAAATATGCAAATCACAATGGTCCCTTGTCAGCACCACTGTTCCTACCTCTAATGGCCCTCGTAGAAAGTCTGTTTGCTCAGCTCCTACTTCCAGTGCTACATCGACAGAGGCAAAGGGGCGGCTGGCCATCTGCTGTCGCTCCCGCATAAGTTGCTGATGAGGAAAAAATGATGTTTTAACAAAACATTAAAAAATGCACCAGATATCAGTCTGCCCTACCATACCTCCCATTAAAACATAAGAATGCAAACAGCATGCACGCAGTCATATTTGTGATATCGAAGTGAGAAAGTTATACTACAGCATAATCATCACCATCTATATTTACTCGAGAAACGAGCACAGAAGGTTATGATGCCTACAAATGGCCTTTAAGCTTGAACTCTGACAAACTTTCCAAATGAAAGCTTCCCTAACTGACTGTTCTCTCTAAATAACTTTGCTATTTGTGTAAGTTGAGAGCAAATATAGGAAATGGTTGGTAAAAATAGTTGAAGTCTAATTCCACTGATAATGCATGCATTAGAACACCTGCCAAAAACAAATCCATTTGGCCTTCAAATTTTCATATTTCACAACTAAGCCAGATGGAGTTAATAGTGTCAGGACTCAATTTTACGCAGAATCTTTTCTGCAGTTACTTTTATATGAAGAATAATATGTCAGGATTGGGAACTCTGCACCAATATGTATGAATACACTCAGCTACGCTCACAGAGCTTGTATAATCCCTTCCAATCATACCAGTGTGCACAGAATTCCCAAGCAAAACCACAATGTTAACTCATATTTCTTCCTCAGTCTGTAATTATAATGCTTATTAAACCACGATGAATAAAAATGATGACCAGCAGTAGATATTACAGATCTTACTCCACCACTTCAGTGCAACTAATGAAAGCATTATTAAATATTTAAGGTGAATGAGTCGTGCAATTCAAGTGGTGTGTTCCTTCGGCTGAACAGGATGTCACAGCATCTTGAAGAGACAAAACGCTTGCAAAACTGATTTATTAGAAAAGATCTGTTTCATTTTCTTAACATTTTTCTCCCTGTTATCTCTGGAAAGCTTAAAACACTAGAAAGTGTTGTCTGAATGTAAATGACACTAGCACTGTGACATACTGTTCATAAAAGCCTTTGAAATAATAAAAGGTATGCAAGCAAATATTTGCTAGCAGCTTACTAATAAACACTGTTGATTTAAGATCTGTTACAAAGCAACAAACTCATTGTGTAGTGCTTCTTATGTGTTTTGCCTCGACTTGCATTTTAAGATTGTCTATAGAAATTTAGAGACACACTTGTAACACTAAAAGCAGAACAGAACAGTTGCCTCTCAGTGCACTGCCAGTACATTCCCAAGGCCTGGATTTTATAGCCATGCAGTGTGTTTGTCAGCAAGCACCTGCACAAATGGCCTCCCAGTATATCACACCAAGAGGGCAATCAATATGGCTGTGGGCAAAACTGCATGTTTTTATGGAGAATAAATAATAAAAGCAAAGTATGAATATCTATGTGGTTAAGAATTATGTTTTTAACCCTTTACTTCAACATGAAACTGGTGGTCCCAGTCTAGGATTTACAGCTCCACCGATTTACATCAATACAATTTACCCATAGATTTTACAGCTGGAAAGAACTACTATGGCCCTCCAGTCCTACAGCAGCTTAGCAAAGACCACAAAAACTTCAAGTATAAAATACTGACCCACTATATCCTAAAATTAGTATAAGTACCTGCTTTTCCTCTTAAAATAACAAAAATTAAAGAAAACAGTGTTATTAGAACAGTCCTGCCACATGGAACTCATTACAGTATTCTAAGTCTGCAGAGCTATTGGCAAGTGCTTACTTTTTAATGGGAAACCAAACACTGTTTTAAACAAATAGAATTGCTTGGGGAAAATACTTAAATGAGCAGAACAACCTATGCTGCAAATGCACATACAACTATTTAAAAGATTTATTTAACACAGATTATAAATAAATGTATATTTGGTATGTTCTCTGGCTTTTAAGGACAGTAGGTTTCTCCCCCTCTTCTCCTGGTCAGAAATTCAGCAAAACCTTTTAATTCACAAGACAGTCCCTGTAATTTTGACAGTGTGCCATTTGAAAAGAGTGCTACAAAGATTCTTAATTAGCTTTGTAAACAAGAATGAAAACTTTAAAATGTTTGGTTGCCCATAAAGCACTGCTGATTTTGGCAGTGAGCACTTGCACATCAAAGTGCTTTACTCAAAGCACTGCTGCTTTCCCGTCATCATTTTAAAGCTCTCCGTAAGGGGCAGGACAGGAAAAACAAGATGCAATGAGGAGAAATACAGGAAGATATTATGATGATATTAGATGTTTAAAATCAAGTTTTGTGGCTGGAAAGGGTCACTGCCTCCCACTATCTGCAACTGTCCATGTGCCAATATTGGGAGAATGTTCTAGAGCTTCCAGCTATGGGGAATTCCTGTACCTCACCCACAGGGGAAGAAAATGAAACTGCAATTTATGAGAAGAGTAAAAAAGCCCTTCCTTATAGTCTCAGGTTAGGAAGAAATTTAAAAAAAAAAAAAAAAATTTAAAAATCCCCCCACAGATTTCATCACAACTGAGGCAGAATAATCATGGGATAGTGGAAAGTGAAACTACAATGCTGATACTTTTATATAATCAAGTCCAAAAAATTTACTGAATTTTAAAAATCACAGAAAACCACACCCCCCAACCCCACACTTCTCCAGTAATTAGGGATATTCACCTGGAGACATCAGATAAACAGATAGTATTAACATGTAATATTTGAATATTTTATCACAAATTTAATCTATGGCATTCAAAATGCAGACACATCTCTAAATATTCACTTTAAAATATGGGAAATTAAAAATACAATTTTCTCAGCATAGGGCTGAGAAATTCAATGAGCATTTATTTGACTGAGCAGACAACCAATTTCAAGTTCTACCATAATTTTAAATCTCATTAAGTACAAGATTATTGACAAGATTAATTTTTTTAGGCATCTCTATTATTTTGCAGCAATTCCAAGGCATTAATTTATATCCCATTGAGAGTTTTTCATATAAAGTATAGAATTATACCTGTCTTCAGTGAAGAACAGTAAGATGCTAGGACACTATAAATTAGGGCAATTTCTCACTCAACACCCATATAATTTTAGAAGATTTCTTCAAAACCCAACCATATTGGCATAATTATTTCCCTATCATGGAAATATACATTTCAGATGATTCTGCATGAACATGTAGACATCTTAGCCCATAGATTATGATAATTTTGAGTTTTGGTGTCCTGGTGAAATAAGGACTTCGAAATTGGACCTGCTTTCTCGTCTAAAAGTTTATCTCAAGAAAGCAGTTGCCTGGGAATGCAATTCAATTTTACCATTGATCAAAACAATTCTCATGGGGGATACTCTGATCAATGCAGTTTGGAGTAAATTAAAAAGTTCTGTGGCATCTTGTGTAATAAGGAAATGTATTCATTGCAAAATTCTTATTTAAATAGAAATGTTTTGATTTTTTTTCTCTTGGTTGATAACATTGCTTTCAAAATATTTCAATGCCTGCATTGTATTTATGTACAATAAAACACTCAATGCAAAATACATATTACAGTGAGTTAACATTAACAGAATACAATATTTCAGCAAATTCAGGCTGACATGTTTCAAGTCTTTTGTATTTTAGGAAATGTTACCATTTTGCTTATCTCTCTCTCTCTTTTTTTTTGTTTTTTTTTGGTTTTTTTTGGGTTTTTTTGTTTTTTTTTCCCTTTAAGACTTGCTCTCTCATGGAATTGGATGCTGTTCTGACTAGCACTGCTTTTCTATGCTGTTCACCTTCCAGGATAACTGCCCTGCAAAAGCCCTAATTGGAAAAAAAAAATCTAATAAAGTGCATGAGTTGTTAGGAACTAGGACAGGTGTGCTTTCTCTTTGTTATACAGTGGCAGACATTCTTGAGAGACTGATAGATTAGGAGACCTGAAAAGGATGAGGCCATTTCAGTGCCATAATAGGATGAAGAGAGCAATCCTTTCACAGATCTCCCTGCTGCTGTTTGGCACCTCTAATGAGTTCCTGTAGCCCACGGGCAACCAAAGGTACCCGGAGTGTGGCAGAAAGGGAGCACTGACCAGTGTGCCTGCCCAGGGTCACGGGGCTGAGGGACACTGGGGTACCAGGAAGAGGTGGCAAACACCAGAAAAAATGTTCAGGAGACTTCTGACTGCCAGTCAGAGCCAGGAAGTCTCAGTACACTGCTCCAGAAACAAGGGTATGGCAGGTGGGAGTGTGTCTATTATTTTAACAGCAGCAACTGCCTAAGTTTTCTATTTTTTCTTCCTTCACATTTTGGATGGATTTCATTTTCTCCCTAGATCCCATCATTATCAACGTGGTACCAGGACATGCATGACTTTGTCAAGGAGAGTATTGAAAACCAGGAAAATGGTAATTCTGCAGCTCTCTGAAAACTGCTGTCTAGTTCAGTACTGCACAACCCTCCTAGTGACAAGGATTTTCCAAATGTCTAATTTGAAATTCCTGTTCTGCTTATTCATCCTGCAGCTCTGACTTGTCTGCAGTTACAACTTGGTCACCTCCTTTGCTGCTTCTGTACTGTCAACTGCTGATGTGAGTAACATCCAAAGGCTACAACAGAAGCCTTAACAATGCCATGCATTAAATCTGAGTTTTATACAAAAAGTATTTGCAAGGAGAAAAAATGTCAAAACCTCACGGAGAATTGCATTGACGAATTTCTGATCACACTGCATGTGACAAGCTCCAAGGCTTAAAAAAGTTAAGACTGTATGTAAATGGATAGCCCTGCAAAACCAGAGCCTCTCTAAACAATGCAATTCACCCACTCATTGAATATTCTTGAGGGTTCTTACTGCCACATCCAATCAACAGAAGTAACTTACATGGACTTACACTCATCTGCATGGATCACAGATATTCTAGTTAGAAACACAATTTAATTCCCTTCACAAATCCTAAGTTCTCATTTTCAAACTGAATTACACATAGTGATATCTTAATGAGGCTCTGATTATTCACTTTAATTTGCACAAGACAAAGCTTGCCTTCTCTGTAGATTTTCTCATTGTAACTCTTGGTGTTGAAAATCTCTTCAGATCAAATTGGCTATTTATATGGCTGGAAAGGACAGCAATTTCTCATTTGCATGTTGAATAAACTATTTTATTTGGTTAATTTCCAAACCAGCTGCTTTCACTGGAAAGGCAGATGACAGTCATTACACTGTTTTGTTGGGTTTTAGGTGAAACAAGCTCACCATTCCATAACTGCATGAGGTACAGAGATTTTAAGAGATGGATAAAAGCTGGCATAGGAAACCAAGCAGCAGAAATAGCCATAGTTCTGACAGCAGTCTGACAAGCTGAATTTGGTCATTCCCTCCATCATGAACTTCCTAAACAATCATTTCCCTCTGCCTCATTTCCCACCGTGCTAAGTGGAACGTACCCTGACACAAGAGTGCATTCAGGTAGGCAATGAGATATTACAATGATGGACGTGGTGTAACGTGCTATTTGCACTGCAAAATAGAGTCTGTGGAGACTTCCTGAGATACCAGGGCCTATTCCATGTCACTTTCTTTTAAAATTGCCTGAAGAAAAGGTGCTCTCAGGCGTGTGCAAAGGTCTGTCATGGGAAAAAAATGAGAGGAGTTATACTTTTTGTCCTAGCTTTATACTGAATAAAATGAAGGGTTATTTAAACTAGGCATAGTCCAGCAAACAACAGCTAAGACATACTTAAAATACAGTGTACACATCCCCAAAAAATAACAGTTCCAAAAGGTCAAGTTTTTATGTATCCCTTTTGGAAACCAAATACCAGTCGTCTGCAATTTCCCTTGAACAAATCAAAATTGAGAAAAAAAAGATGAGCCCTGAAAAGGTCATTTTGTTGCTAGATCCAAGGAACAGATATTTAATGTATTGCACATTAGCAAGCAAAGAGCAAAAAGTGAATCTGCTGTGACTTCAGCTTTTGGAACTTTTTGATACTGGAATAGAAGTCCCATCTCTAGAACACTGGAAGTGGCACCCTGGATGATGCTCATTTGCCAGTAATTTATGAGGGATCACAAAGTTGTGTTTCATCCTTCATATTTTTTCCCTAAAGAATATTTTGGCACGGGGAGATTTTTTTGGACGCTCAGAATCAATGATAAATTCAAAACTTAATTATCTGCTTCAAAATTTAAGAAGTGCTAAACAAGACCTAATCCTGTTATCTCTTTCACTTGGAGCACAATGAATCCACGTTGCACATTTACACAGATCTGTAACCAGAAACATTTTAAAGGTTCCTAAAGGTTTAAAGGTTCTTTCAGTAGGCCTTGCTAATCCCAGAATTGTACTCTTACCACAAATCAAGTGGGTTTAAAAAATCCTTTCAGCAAACTGTTGAATATTTTGCTGTTAGCTAGCAGGGCCATTTTCAGCTGACAGAAAATTTCTAAAAATGCTTGTTCTACAAAGTAATTCTGTGTACAGAAAAAAGAGCCAGATCAACTAATTATAGATGTTGAAATGTTTCCACAGAAGACATTCTGTATTTGCCTAAGGACAGTTGTTTGTAAGTGAATATATTAAAATATGTCTTAAATTATTTCAGAATATGGAAGAGAGAGTCAAGTATCATATGGTGCCAACTACCCCTTGAAACTCTCATCTACAATGGTGCCACAAAATAATGCTTTTAAAATGTTTTCTAAAGAACTACTTAAAAACATAACTACCATTTCTATGAGTGAAATAGTCACAGTGTGAAACTTCCTTCAAATAACAAAATCTAAGCCCCCTCTCTCAACGTTGTTAAGCCACGGCCTTTTGACATGAGGCACCATGATTATTATCCATCATTATCATAACCGTTAAAAACCAGCTTTAGTTACTTATCTCAAACAACAGATGTCAAGTTGGTAATTCCCAGCTCTTCCTAAAGTAATTCAAATTGCTCTAAAGTTTGTAAACATGTTCTGATAAAGGAAACTGGGTTTAAATGGTAAACTATGAGATCACTGGGTCCACTCCTGTGCCTGGGTCCTACAGAGGCAGTGTGATCATGATCCTTCTGGCAGATGTATGGTTTTAAAAAAGGCCACAGTGGTGGAGGTTCCACAGTCCCTCCAGAAGTCCAAAGCACCTAAATTAAATCTCCATGCTGAAATTTAAGCCAATTGTTTCTTGTACTGTCTGCAGTAGAGACCGTTCTCTGTCTACAAGTGAGGAGAAATCTCCCCCAAAACTCTTGTGTGCTTTACAGGAGTTCTTTATTAATCTGAAGTTTCCCTTCAACCTTCTCAACTGTAAACAAACATGGGTATGTAAATGTTATCTCACCACTCCTGCTTCCATCATCAGTGCTCCCTTCTGTCTCTTAAATCAACACCAGAATTAGATGCCAGCAGAAGCCCACTCAATGCACCTTTCCCTTATTACAATGAACAACTTATAACCAACAACTTCAAGAATACACATTGACATTCACTTCCTATTTGTCTAAAAGGTCTGTTAATCTGTTGTATCAAGAAATTGGGTTTGCCTTGACACAACTTGTGCTTGAAAAAATAACATTAAACTTCTTTGCTTTTTTCTACATTCCCAGAGATGATGTAAAAATTGTTTATCCCAATCGTTTCCTAAGAATTCAAGATAAATTGGCTGATGCCTAATTGCCTGGCCCTTCCTTTGCCCTCTTTTCTTAGATTAGGAATTGTCTCTTGTCCTACCTGAAATCTTGGAACCCTGACAGGCTCTGGAATCATGCATTTTCACTGCAGGTACTTAAGAATTTTTTAAAGAGGCCCTAACTAAAGCATTTTTTAGAGACTATTTCCTAGTACAGAGAAAGTCAGAAAAAAAGCAGTGTACATACTATTACTTTAAAGAGAAGCCAAAGTGCAGGACATGCATATCTTAATTTGAAAACAATGTCTTTTAACCTACATGACAAAAAAAAGGGTAGACAAATCCAGATTTGCTTCTTCTGTGAACTGATGTGAAAAATTGCAGTCCAAATTGTAATGACTGAATTGGAGCTAGGCCAATTTGTAAAAAGCTGAAGTGTCTGAAATGTACCTGGACCCCAGGCCCCATAGTCACTTCAGGTGATCAAAATATTCAGATTTCCTTTCCAGATGGTATTAAATTCAAGGCTTATATTTATTTTCCTTAATTTTTCAGTTTTTAATGAAATCGTAACATACAAAAATTGTAAAAGAAGAGAAATAATAATACTGAGTAGGAAAACTGGGCTGCACTCCAACAAAGGTGAAGTTATTATTACCTCTAATTCTTTAAAACCATCTATTATTTGAGATTACTGGGACACTGGTAAAGCGACAATGTAAATTAAACTTTTTAAGTGCAGCACTGCTGACAATCACAGAACTATCTTAAAGTGATCCTTTAGAAGATCCTTAAAGCACAAATGATATTACCATTAAGGAAGTTAAACTGGTGATGTACCATGACTGCCTGATGCCTTTAAATGCTTTCAAGCTTTAATCTTTAGAGTATTTAGCCAAATAGCCATCATTGCCATTTGCAAAGGGGACCAAAAAGAGGTACCTTGAACAGTGTTCCTGCCTGTTTTAGGATGGAAATGCCCTGATCCACATGAATCCCCAGTGTAAGGAGCTGAATGGTCATGCTCCAGTACCTGGTGCTCCTGTCTTGGGTGAGTAAAGGCCTTCTACAAAATCCTTACAAATTTTGACCCTGTATTACGAGGTTGTTAACTCATTTTCATTTAAAATGAGGCTCATTTTTAGCTCAACCACTGCATCCAGTAGAACTCTTAATACCCAGTATTTTTCACCTCAGCCATTCAATCACAAATCATTAGTAAAGACATAATTTTAAGTTATAGCCAAGATCAGAAAAAAAGCCTGGTCACTCCGAATGTACAGAAATTCCTTATAACAAATCCCATCCACCTGGCACTTTCACTGAGAAGGGGCTTGGCTAATCAACATAAAACTAGGATACCCATCTGAAATCTGGGTGCTAGCCAAAGAAATATTCTAAACTTGACAGATTTGCTCACCATACGTGGTGCATTCAGTTCAGCAAGGATTTGGCACGCACTGCTGGGGGGGATGGCCTGCGGGCACAGCCAGCTCAGGTTGTGCTGGGCAGCAAAGAGGCTCTGAAACTGATGCAGTTCTGCTGTTTGATCAGAGTAATCATGTGAATTAAAGCAGATCTCCTTTGTTCATGCTGCTTCTGTCTGAAACAACTGATGTAGCAGATGTGAGATGCAACACTTTTAGTGGGGCTTGCACAAGAATACTTGAACAGTAAAAGTTGATGGAAAAGCTTTCCACACCTGCTAGAGAACTAAGAAATCAAGGCCACTGAGCATCCCCTTATCTTTGAAAGAAATCAAGGAACCAAGACAGTTTTCTCTGAGTTCAAATATCTTGAACAGGAAAGTACAAAAATCAAGAAACTGCTGACAGCAAAACGTCTGAAACTTGTAACATTTCTATGGAGAATTATTTTAAGAGTAGCTACCTAGCAAGCTAAAGGGACAAGAACCTGTCTGATCTCCTAAAACATTTCAGCTATATCAGAATTTCAGAAATAAAGGGTTTTCAAGCATTAACTACACCAAAAAGTTTGAAATTCAGTTTTGAAATAAGAAGCAGAACACTAATTCCAAGAGACTACCTTGGCAATATCTGTAGCAGCAGAAGTCAGGTTGCTGTTCTATTAATCTTAATAATTTGTGCACAAACCAGCTGCAAACAAGAAAGCCTGACTTTTGCAGTACTGTTTCTACAAGGGATTGCACCAGTCTGTGTGCATACTCTACAGATTAGAAAGAAATACTGTGAAGAAGTTAATCCCTCACTGCTGCTACACTGAGACTTTGAATATAAAAGTGACAGAGTGTAAATCAAAGCACCCTGGCATTTTGAGCTCCAGTCAGACTGTTTCAAGAGAGAGAAGTGGGACAATTTAGAGTTCATCAATTATATCACATCAAATTAGCCTCTATCACAGGCTTGGCTTGACAGCTTTCATCTATTTTAATTTACAACAGAGAGGACAGCCAAGTACAGGATTGTGGCAATGACACAGTCAGAGGGAAGCACAGCACTTTTGTGTCACAGGAATGGAAGGTTTGTCTGAACAGCTGGGTCAAACACTCCAGCCACGTTAACTTTCTTTCATTTGCTTTGATCCAACAACCCTCATCCTCATTTATGGAAGCAATGTTCCCAACATATTTTTGCAGGTCTGCAGTCACTGTCTTCCTGCAGACTCTGTTCTGTATACATCCACCTAACACAGTGATTTACCTTTGCAGTTAAATCCTTAAAATAGATGAGTAGACTAGTGGAATGCTATTGTAACTGTATGTGGTTAGGACATAGGCTAGCTACCTTAAAGTAAAATCACTATCAGTAAATTGTTACAATTTGCCTTCCAACCGACAGACTTTAAATTTGAATTTGCCATGGTTATTTGAAGACACTGACAGTGCAATAACTTAAATCACAGTGAAGCACAGGAAAGCACTGAAGGACCTTACACAGATGTAACTTCACAAAACATTTTATATTAAGAATTCATCCCTTTGCTATGGATGTGATCCCAAGCACTGTGCATCATTTAAATTGCTGTTTAGAGGCTTAGACAGATTCAAAGGGAAAATGGGCCTCATGTTAGCACTGCATAGTGGGGAATTTGCACAAGGATGAAAAGCCAGCTTTACTGTTTCTACCCACAGTAAATCCTAAGAAAGAAACAAAAAGACACTTTTCCACATAGCATTTGGTTTCCCTCTTCTCCTAAAACTCTTCCTTTTCTTAACACAGGAAAACTAAATTAAGAATTTTAAAATGCTTATATTGCCATTACTTCACCAGAATGAGCAGGGACTTCCAGAAGTGTATTTCCACACAGTCTCTGTGCACATTGGAATTACATGCATACCACTTTTACCTACTTTCCTCTAATAGGGCCCACTTCCAAATTAAACACCGCAAGCTTTAGGCAAGTCAAGGTCATCTTTCCCATTCCTTTACTTCCTCCCCAAGCTTGACTTTGCTGGTAGGATTTTAAGCAGTGAACTACTAATAGGATTTTTATGGCAGTCTTAAAGGGTTTTATTAAATAATGGTATCAGATTAAAATGCTTAGGGACAAATAAATTATCAGAATTTCTGACTGTTACTTTTTAGATACTCTCACGTGATATTAGGAGTGATTAGTTGGAGCAAAAACTTCAGAGAGTATTATCTTTCACTTGGAATCTTAATTGGCTCCTTTTTATATGCAGTCTTACACCATTTGTGTAAAGAGCAAATGAATACAACACAATATATTCATTAAGTTCCTCTTACAAAACTGACATCATCAGTAATTTTTATATACTGCAATAGCATGTTCCTTTCTGGATAGGAATCTTTTACCTGCATTAGACAGTGCCCTAAATTTTTCAACAAGGTGGACTCATTTTCTTCTATTGTTTCCAGCTGGATTGGTTTAAAATGTCAGAGAACCTGCTATGTGTTGACAGTTTTTTTTCTATGGGCATCTGCTAAATGCTTTCAAATCTACACCACAATAATATGTGAGACAGCTGGAATTTCATTAAATGAAATTTATTTACCATGAAAAAAAGGCAGTGCCATCCTTAATTGGGAGACAAAAGAAAACAAAGATATTATCTATGAGTTAAAGGTGCCACACATCTCAATGATTTTCCTCAGCAGACCTATATTTATCGCAGTGCATGCAATGCAAAGACTTGCCCTCAGGAGCTACTTATAAAGAGCATGACAACGATGATTTGGCTAATTAATTTTCCCTACTTATTATGAATTGCGGGAAATATTCTAAAATGTAATGCTCAAACCCTTCAACATGAGTTTTGATTTTCTTACTTGGGGCTGTTGGTTGACTTTTAACATGGAAAAATATTTCTTGATTACATGAACTTGGTCATTTACATAGATGTGTTTTACCAAACTTATATGAATTCAAGATGATATTCACCTCTGCCAGGAAACATTTATATTCTCTTTCCCATCTAACTGAGGACCAGCAAACCTTCTCTATTTTCATCTCAATATTAGCTCTAGCACAGGTTCAAAATGCCAAATGACAGCAGGGAAGCCTGAGACACTGCAGAGGAGGCAGCTCCTTCCTGTGAAGCAAAGATCAGGCTCCTGTCAGTGAAGGTGAGCTGAAAGACCACAAAGGTGTGCAGTACAAGAGCAGTGGTGGGATGTGATGACCTGAAAGGATTCTCTCATCCTTCCCTGCCACATAAATGAGGTGGACTACAGAAGCCATTAAAAGCACTACAGGAAAAATTTCTGGATAATGTCCCCACTGCAGTTCCCCTGTACTTGTGGAGAACTTTCTCCACCAGTGTTCAATGCCTAAGACAAACTATTCAGATTTGGCACTGGGGATGTTGTACTCTGCTAATAGGTCCCAAAACCTCAGCTAAGGCCATCAGGAGAAGAGGAAGATTTTCCTCCACCAGGTTAGGAGGGGTTTGGAGCTTCTCATGCAGTAGCAAATCTTGCTTTGATTGCTCAGTATAACCATTCCTTATTTCACACTTCACACCAGTGTGGAAAATCCAGTTTATATAGAGGCATGCAGCCTGGCAGTGCCAGGATACAGGTCTGAAAGACCAGCAGCAGCTGTGATTTTTCTTATGTGCAACTTAACGTTTGTATTAAGAGAAGGCAACGTGAAAATCCAGCATCAAAGACACCTTGAGGACAGGCAAAGGGAGACTGAAAAGTCCCAGTCAGTGAATTATTAAACTGAGTGTTACCAAATTAAAAATATACACAGATGTCCTATATGGCCATTTTTGAGGGTCAGTACACAGGAGCTACTTCTACCTGGGTAAGTAGCTCCAAACAGATCCCTACAAATAGTTTTGATATTTTTGGTGATTGATTATATTATTTTTTTCAAATTTCTACCTAGTTCAAAATGCAAAGAATCACCAGTAATTTCTTCAACATTTTATGAATACTCTGAGGAATTAGAAAAAGTTCTAATATTTTTGTTATCTGACAATTTATACTTTTAGCATGAAGTTACAATTGCCAACATCCATGATTCAAATTTTAAAAATCCCCTCTATACAAGAACCCCTATGTGCCTGCTTGACATTTACTGCTCTGTCCATGCCCAAACACAAAAGGTAGGCAAACAGCACTAATAAATTTTGGTTCATAAGGGGATACCCTTGAACCTATAAATTACTGATTGTAGTAATACAGCCTTATGAGAAAATGAGTAATTTTTAAAGAGGATTTGAATATTTGCCTTATTTTCTAATTTATCAGCATTTTGATTCCCGATGAATGAGTCTTATGATTTCAACAGTAAAAGTTTGCTTGCAGTTATATTTCACTGGCCTTTAAAATAACGTGCTTTCATTCCTGTCCTACAGGCAAAAGTCATTTCTGAGTTTCTCAGTTTTTGATGGAGGGAAATTTTGACCTAATTTTCTGAAACTTTAAAGGCAAAAGATGTCAACAATTCTTAAACATGGTTTTTTAAACACAAGCGCAATAAAGGGTGCTTCAATAAAAATCAATACATGAAAATTGTGGTTTATCAAATTGTTTTCTTTGCAATTGACACCAGTCACATCCAAAAATCCTCCCTTAGGCTGCACCAACATTTTAGATATATAGTGAATATACCAATTAAAACAATTTGGGACTATTTATGTTTCTCTCTATTATATCAGTTGGTATCTGAGTCCAAATTTCTAAAATACACATCCTAAATTGTCTTCTTGTCTATCATATCTCTTCCTATGCTGAAAATAAAATAGATCTTTTTTGAAAACCCACTATTTCTGACAATCAGTTTACACATGCTCCAGCATGGATTTAAAAATATGGTTTTATTTTAAAAACCCTGACTTGATTACAAAAGTATAGGTTATACAGTTTAGTATTCAGAAATGAATGGTTTGTACCTGAATTAGTATTGAGAAAATAGAAAAAAGAAATTGGAATTCACAGATGCTGGAACACAGCTTGAGCTACTTACTCCTCTTTTCTTCATTTATATTCAATGAATCAAGGCTTACTGCAGCTGAGTATCTCAATTATTATTATTATTAAGTCCCTGCATTGTAAACCACTTACATACACAGCAGAGATCAGGTCCTTCCCTAATCAGGTCCTTCATAGTTTTCAGGAAACAGGAAACACAGTGTGAACCACACTGAGAGTCAGAGCTGACACCACTCAGACTGACAAGGTCCAAGTTATGCTAAATCAGAATGACATTCCATACCTTGTCAGTGAAAAATCCCCCTTGTTTAGTTCTCACTTAATGGGAAATGCTGCTTTGTTTTTCTGATACATTTAAAGTTCTGTGTCTAAAAAAAATTTTTGCCTTCAGTCATGCAAAGAAAACATGGAGACAAGTGGATTTTATTCTACAGTTTGATTCTCTCTCTCTTGATCATCAGCACAAAAAATATCTAACTAGTTAGAGGGATTTGCATAAAGGAACACTGCAGTATTTAGGAGTGGATAAAACATTTAAAACTCTTTGAATAGAAGTATTTCCTTTACATTTTCATCCACTACCTATATTGTATACCTAAATAGCTTGATTTGGAGTAATTAAAAGGTAAAAAAAAAAATCCTTGTATTCAATCTAATGTAAAATATATATTGAATACAGTTATTTAAGCAGCCACACCAGCACATGTAATAATTATACCAGCATTTACTACAACTACAGGTAGGAAAGGATGGGAGGATATTGGCATTATTCTTTCCCACAGTGTACAGTGGGTTGGTTTCAGATTCTGAGCAAGTTCAAACATATAAAACATGACTTTTTTTAGCAACTCAAAGTAAGGCTTACACAGAATGAATGCAAATAATTTACATACATATAGGTGTTGCAAATTTCATGGATTCTATTTAATTCAAATACATATTAGGCTTTCACAGCTGAATGAAGAGGACTTTTTAATCCAGCTGGAAAGTGAACCCAAGAATCCTGTTGGCTACAGACTGCTGGACAAGCCAAGAGACTCTAAGCCAGTTTCCTCTTCTGAAAAAAGTGTCAAAATACACAACAGAGAGCTACCTGTAATTGCAGCACCTTCTGAACATTTCAGAGATCAATGTTCACCTGGCCCAAACCAAAATAATTCCGTTTTTCACCCACTCGTTAGAAAGTTTCCCTGAAATGTCCTATTTCTCATACAACACTGACATTTAGATAAAGCAGTATTTTTGAAAAGAATAATATTGCTGTTTAGCTTTAGTAACAAATGACGAGAAACATTTAGTGTAGGAATCATTGCCATATTTTCAAGGATTTTACTAATTCTATACATAGCTTGAAGTCATTCAGAAATGTTTCTAATCCTAATGTACAGCAAAGAATTACATGAATTTTTATGCATACAATAAACAAAACTGAATTGTGTGAAGTAAGACACAGCCATGGTGAGAGATGACACAAAGTTTACTGAATTTACTCCGGGATTTTCTTGCTAATCTTTTATTTCCAGACAATATTTTGGCCCTTTAACATACAAACTGCAGATTGGTAGTTGTGACTCAGCTGCACAAAGCAGCTCTTTTATTTTCCTCTCCTGGGGCACTCCTTGTCCAGAAGCAAACTCATTTCACATCACCTCAGCTGCCACTGGCAAACTCACCAGCAGTGCAGAAAAATCAAGCTGTGATATGTCATGAGGCAAAAATAGAGGCTGGACCTGCAGTGCATATGCAAAAAGGACTCCTAATACCACTTCACCTGGACATAAGTTATATTTACTCTTCAAAGAGTAAACCTCTATCTACCACCCTATTGCAGGACATCCATTTCAGCTGCATTTCTCAAAGAAAATTTAAGAGAAATGTCACCAGTGATAGTAATATATACAAATATATATATATACACATATATGTGGCTCAATACAGCATGCTTTTTTAACAGTTTCATACAATTTCTAATAAAAGGTCCAATTTTTAGCCACATTAACAAACCAACCTACACACCAAGCTGCCACAAACTCCTCAAACTACTGGGCATTACTTGTGGACATATTGCTATTTTTGCTAAAAATCCCCAAGGCTGTATGTTGCAAAACTTTGCAGACATCAACCACTTAGGATATGTGAAAGCCTCCTTTAAATATCTGGTGGTTTTGGAGGGCTGTGCTTTAGCTTGGTGCTGCAGACAAATTGTACCAGTGCACAGAGCTTGGCTGCTGTGCTCCCTAATGCAAAATGACATGGTACATTATTTGCCACATCAGGAAAAGCAGAAACTGTGCCCTAAGGCAGAGCATCCTGAGTCATAATTATTCAATTACCATGTTTAAGATCATCCACTGTTGTGTGAGCACTGTGAAAACGAGGCATAATGAAGTGGGTTACACCAGGTCTGACATTTCACCCTTCTGTCTGATCATGCTCACTTTGGGGATTTAATTCATTTCTGTTGTATAGTTCTGTGAGGCTTATTTTTATTTCCATTTTAATATTAAACTAGAAAACGTTTATGTTTATATGTTATGGAAGTACTTCATGCTATGTTAAGAAAATATTTACAATCTATCCAAAGAGCACACTTTAAAATATTTCAAATCTAGGGAGCTAGAGAAATAGAAGAATTATTAATTCATTTGTATTATCAATGAAAACTGCACATACTGATCTGTACAATACAGCACATTTTTATTACAACACACTACTGTGAATACAATCATTGGGGAATGCTATGAAGAAGAGAAATTATAGAAAAATTAATAAAAAACAACCAACACAACAAGAGAGATTATAACCACAAGAATGTTCCTGCAAAACAAAAGCAATAACCAATAAAAAATGAATGGAAAATGTTTACAAGGTTATTTCTCAGCTGCCCAGCACTATAACAGACGATTTAAAACTTATTTAATATTGTATGTAGCAGACTCCACAGGTAGCAAGACCTCAGCTAACACCCCTGATGGGGCAGGCTGCAGGAGGGAACCCAAGCACAGCTCTGCAGGCACGGGGAACAGGAGGGGCAGGAGCCCTTCCCTCAAGCTGTGCCTCCTGCCCTCCCTTCCCTGCAGATAACACAGGAGCTTGGGCTTCTGCCATGAGGGCTCCTTCCTCAGGAGGGGCAGATGGGGATGGTTTTGCTCTTTCCTTCAGAAGTGGGGTAGGAACACCTCTTTCTTCCCTCCTTACACCTCCACCTCCTGACAGTGCCATCACAGCCACCATGCAGAGGCAGCAGGGGTAGAATCATGGAATCACAGAATATCCCAAGTTGGAAGAGACCAACAAAGATCACTGTCATGACCCTGCACAGCCCCAAGAACCCCTCCATGTGCCTGTTTCCCAAGCTGTCCTGGAACTCTGGCAGCCCTGGGGCTGTGACCACTTCTCTGGGGAGCTGTTCCAGTGCTCAGCCAACTCTGGGTGAAGAAGCTTTTCCTAATATCCAACCTAAACATTCCCTGCCTCAGCTTCAGGCCCTTATGGATGGTACAAGGAGTCCAAGCTCTGCACTCAGTGGTGGTACACTGTTTGGATTGGTTCAGCAAATATTCCCTCAGTTTGGGGATAGAGACAACAAGAGAGCATCCTTTGCTGGATGTCACTTGGGAGCTCCCATGCAGATGGTGTACTAAGAACAGAAACACAGGAGATTTAGTCACCTTCATAAGAATGGAAACATAAGCAAAAATAGAAAAGCTAAAATTTCCCATTCTTTTCCTCCAGCTACTGTGAGAAAATAAATATATATTATTAAAAATCATAATATTTTCTTCTTCATGGATAATGCTCATATAGAAAATAAAACCACTGAAAATACACAGAGGATTTCTGGAATGACAAGCTTTTTCCAGAGTCCATATGCACCCCATACTACATCAGTAAATGTTCCTGAATGCATACAGATATACACACACAGCACTAACTCTCCAAAGAAAAAAGGATTTTAGGAAGTTTAATCTGGTTTCTTCCTAGGTGTGGGGCAAAAACTATGTGGATTTTAACAGAATGCTAGGATAAGTTAAGACTAAATGTATAGGTAGATGTCTCTACATTAAAGTAGCACAAAGTGCAAAGCCAAAAAGGGGGCTAAAAGGCAATTTAGCTGATGAACAAGGATCTTGGGTATTAATTTACTGCCACAGATATGAACCTACAACTAGCACAAGCACAGAATTATTCCTATGCAAATAGGGAAGACAAGCTAGTCCTCCTTTCCTTGCATATGTTCAATAAAAGGCAAACATAGTATCATGGGATGAGTAAAAACCTCCTCACCAATTTTTTATAGTGAATGCTTTAAAAAACTACAAGCATTTAAAATCCAGCTCTCTCCTGGTACAGAGAAGGCACCTGGGACATGTTCTTAAACGTGACACGATCCTTGCCTCTGACATTATCCTGTGAAACATTTACTCAGGATCCGTGGCTTTTGATAACAGCTCAGCATACTGCTGCTCTTCTCCAATTTATTCTGCAAGTTTTTGATCTGCCTGATGATTATCTCTGAGCCAGTGGTTCAGAATCTGAGTTTTTCCATCCTGTGTATTACCACCAGCAAATTCCTAATGGAGAGAGGTCTCAGTGGATGATCCCACCTTCTAACAGCATCCTACGTGTTTCTAGCAAGACTGAGACTGCTACAGCAGAACAAATAAAGGCTTCTATGTCAGAATTCACTGCTTGCAGGGATGGAAAAATGACAGTTTTTATATGCAACCAAGAAATAAGTATCTTCTGATACCCAACATTGCTTTTAGACACTGAATTAAGCACAGTGCACGCATGCTTATCAAGGGAAAATTCTACTAATCAAGCATTAGTAGGCAAAAGAGATGCAGTCAAATTGAATGAAGGCTTCCTTATTTTAGGACATGTTACACAAAAGCAGGGGACTGGTTCAAACCCCAGCTCTAAGAAAAAGATTGATTTGCATCTGCCTTAACTTTGGGAATGGGTGTGAACTCTGCCATGAAGAAGTTGCAGATGCCCCCAAGTTGTTGAGGAGCAAGTTGAAAAGGGATAAATACTGGCATTACATTCACATTATGGTGTTGTGTGAAGATTTTTAATAACAGTGACATGGATTGTGTGCCTTTGTACCATCCATTTTGTGGGACAAACAGTATTTATTTAGATAGACTCTGGAGTAATTTGTGTGAAATGTAGTAATTCAAAAGAAATCAGATCAGTAAAGGACAATTAACAACCCACAGAGGCATTCCTCATTCCCATATTTGCAAATTTTTTTAAAAAGTGAATATTTGTGAAGGTAGCATAAAAATCAGCATCCTCCTTTTCAGAAACTGGGGTATTAATACAAAGGCAGGCATCAGAAAAAGGAACAGACTAAGGCTCCAGTAATGGGTCAGTACTTTTTATTTTGGCAAAGCCTAATGATTACAATTTCTGCTGATCTCCACTGTATATTATCATTTGTGCTTTTTCATTAGCTTTGCCTCAACAGCAGTAGCAAAATGGGAAGCAAAGTGTGAAGGCAAGAGAAACATAGTTCTAATAAAATGAAAGTAACTTCCATTTCACCTAACATGTCTGTTAACAAAGCCCCTCCTCTCAGATGTTGACTGCACATCATCTATTTGCTGTAAAGTTGAATTTAATTGTATTATTTTTATACACAGTTTATTGCCTAAAAGCCATGAGCCAGGACTTCTCTGCATTAGCTGTTGTGCAAACAAAGGAAAGAGAGGTTTATGGTCCACAGGGTTTATATTATAATTTTTAATTTTTGATGAAGAGTAAAAGATAATCTGAATGAGGCATTCAGGAAAAAAAG